>CAJNDV010021680.1:5182-15435 GCA_905221635.1 Symbiodinium sp. CCMP2456
CCGCTTCCGCTGCTGCTACTGCTATTGCTACTGCTACTGCTACTGCTACTGCTACTGCTGCGGCTGCTGCTGCTGCTGCTGTTGTGGCGGCTGCTATTACTCTACAGCGACGAGGACGACGACAGTTACTACTACGGATCTGTGAGCTTCTCAAGATCTTGTATGGGCTTGTGTGCAGCGGCAAGCGAGCGTGAGGCCATTCTGTGCAGCAGTACTGGGACAATGGTGCTGATAGTGGTGAATCCCCAAGGTTGGATGCCTCTCGCAAAGCTGTCTCAGCTATCATGGCATTCTATCCACATACCACTGCGAAAGTAAACAATGTGTCAAAACAGGAACCTTTACCTTGGGCCATCCCAAAGAGAGGCCCGAAACCCTGAAGAGCCCGCAGCCCCGAAGGACCGGGAGATCGCCCGGGCACGCTTTGAGGCGCAGAGCTCGAGCCGGCGCCTGCGTCAAACGGAGGCCGACATGCAGGCCGGTGCCTTCTATTCTAAGCTGGGGGGGGCTGGTGTGCTTTCTTTAATCTGAATTTGTTGGTTTGAAGCTTCAGAGCGCTTTAGGGTTTAAGCTTTCAGGTTCTGTGAGGAGACTTGCTTCCAGTAGCGGAAGCTGGGGCTTGCTTTCAGGTCTCCGTTTTCAACCTTGTGCTTGTAACTTTTCAGGCTTCAAGATTCTTCACTGTTAGGGCTTAATGGTTCAGTTTTTGCCTATGTCCGGTGATGGAGGGGCCATGGATTGATCGCCTTTTGGGTCCGTTGTGCTAGTGGACCCTGCGCCGATGAACTCTGTAGCTCAAGTTTGCGAGAAGCTCCAATCGCTAAATTCTCAGGCTCAGGAAAACAGTAACGCTCAAAACAGTGGGCTTTGAATGCGGCTCCTTAGGAGCCGCCTTTGAGTACCTTCCGACATCTGAACTCTGCAATCCCCAAGATTTTCAGACTCCACAGGTTGTCCGGGAGGATCTGCGAATTGAGGCGCAGCGACCCTCGGCCGAACAAAAACTGTGGCTGCCTTCCGCGGCTTTCGGATAAACGAACGGTGTCCCGAGTGAGGGTGTTCGCGCTCGAAGGTTCGATTGTTGGAAAGTTCGCAGCAAAATCGAAACTGTCCAACTTTGGAAGGTTCGACCTCGACCTGCTTTGAACTCGACCTGCGAGAAGACTTTCGCTGTGACTCGAGTTCGATCGACACTGAACGTTTGAGAGTTTGGTGATCTTGCGAGTTAGAGAGCTTGAGTTTTGAACGTTTTGGAATTCACACGTTTTAAAAGTTGAAAGTTCGACAGCTTGCAGTTTGAAGCCTCTGAGCTTGAAAGTTTGAGAGCAAAATTGAAAGCTTGAAAGGCCCTTTGCATCAGCTGTGTTTGGGCATGTTGCTCGCCCCACTGGCTCCGCTTGCACTAGGGAAAACTTCCTGGAGAGAGCGGGAGTTGGATTTTAGAGAAATGAAGCCATGAAGCCTGTAAAGGTTTCTTGGGGGCAAAGGGTCGGAATTTGGGACTCTGCCTTTCACGGTTTGGGACATTGGAACTTGGACAAAGTTTGGGCATTCGGTCGAGGTGTTGGACCCCATAGCCGCAGCCCAATCGAAGCCGCCGGTGCCTGTGATTTGGCTGTATTTGGCCCAATTGCTGCATTGAGTTTCCCCGCAAGCGAAAGCTGCAAACGGAGACTCCATTTGCTGGGGCGGAAAGACTTCAGGGAGAGGCTTAGGGCTTTCAATCTCACTTTCGGGGCAAAGAGTCCGGGTCGGATGCAGCCGCATGCATGCATTAATGCAAGAGAAAGAACTGTGCTGACCAGAAATCTGGTATGAGCCTGTATGGACTCGCACAATGAAATGATTGAACCAGCAACAAAAAGCTGTCCCACCCTTTACAAAACCAAACGTACAGCGACTTTCTTTAGAGAGGCCAGCTGCAGGCGAGGTTGCATTATCTCCAAAAGGAGAAGTTGTCCACCGTCCGCTAATCTACCACAGCATCACTTCACACATAAAGAGGCAGAAGGACCGGGTCTACCAAGCGCAGCAGAACCCGTTAAAACCGGCTACCAAACATCACCGTCCTGATCCTATTCCTCCAAAGGCATGAGGAGGCAAACTGCAGGACCAAACCCCAGATGGTCACTTTAAGCAAACCATGCAAGTTGCGACATACATGCCAGGTACAGTGACTGCATATGTACAAACATGCATGCGGAGCAATCATTCACATAAGCTGCAAAGTCCTAAGGGTGCAGTAACAGTACAAACAACTCAGCGGGCAATCAGCTGAGCAGTATTCCCCACTGGTACTTTTTGCTGGCTTGCCGGCCTCCTTCTTTGGGAACGGGAAAAGACCTTAAGGTCCTGAACCTTCTGCTAATTGGCCTTGCGGGCGTCGTAGTAAGACGTGATGACCTCGGTCACTGTGGAGTTTTTTCGGCGCCGCCGTTCGGGTCTTTAACTCATTGGTCTCACCCCCGGAGTGGAAGCGAGCCACCCAAGTGCCAAGCGCTCGCTTTGGAGGAACCACACCTTGGAGTCATCGGAGGCTCCAGGTGGACCCACCCAGGTCCTGTACCACACGCTCGTCGCACGGCGCACGACGCCATGGTTTCGGGAATTCAATTTGATGTTCCTTCCCAAGCTTCCAACTGCAAACTCGAGGCTGCTTTCAAAATTGAAACGGTCAGAACCTTGAACTGTTTCAAACTTTAACCTCTTCGGTGCTAAATCTTTGAAAAATCCGCAATCTGCTTCAAAAAACGGTATGGATTCAGTGCCATGGCTTCTGCCGCTGTTTGTCGTCAGGTGTTGTTTTGAAACTTCAGTGACCGCAGCCCAAGACAAAAGCGAAGCCTACGCAAATCCATTCAGCCGCCAGCCACAGGACAGCTGTTGGCACAGCAAGAGCTGCACAGGTTGGAGCAATTGGTGGAGGTCCGAGTCTGCATTACCTTTCCTTCTGTATGGGTTTGCGATAAAAACATACATGTTGGTCACTCACTCCGTCACACTCTAAACCTCTTGCACGTCCTGCACCTAATCGCATCGGAGTGATCGCTTATCGATGTTTGTAGCCTAGCTGCTCAAGTGATGATGCATTCAGCAGATTCACCGCAGAGATTTCGGACCTTACGATCACTTGTTCAGAGACAGTTGGAAGATTTCGGCTTGCGGAAGATGAGCCACCATCCAGCTTCCACACAGGGGATGCCCCACTTCTTCTCATTCCTCTTTTGTTTGCAATGCGGTCGTCATTGAGTTTACAACATCGATCGGTTCGGGTTATAGTTACCGCAGATGCTTTAGATGACCTTACCGAAGGCCCAGTTTTTGACCTGGCTTTCACGGCTTGCGGTCGGTGTTTAGTTAGTCGGTTGCCGCGATTATCCGGTGAATGTGGAGGCCACTATGCAAGAGTTCTGGATGGTGGAGCAGGAAGTTGAACGTCAAGAGCAGGTTCCACAGCCGATTCTGTGGACAAGTGCTGAAACCTCTCGGGATCAATAGAGTTTGAGATTCAGTGGGATCTTCTTGAACTTTTCCGTGAGACCTCCGATGCCTTGCTGCTTGTATGTGCGTGTAGAATCGGTCGATGTCGAAAGCGTGCCTTGTTGGAGCAGGATTTTGGCGTAAGTGATGCCTTCGATGGTTCATGGTTCTCCGTGGTCTCTGTGTCTGTGTGTGTGCGTGCCCCGTTTGTAGTGTGTGTGTGTGTGCGTTCTTTTCGTTGAGAAGGTTTTTTGCTCTACATACGAGGGAAGCCTGATGTGAAGCACGGATGCTAGGTTTTTTGTTACGTGTACTACTTTTGTAAGAGCTGCCTTGGCGGCATGTTTCTAAGAGTCCAGTTTCGGGCGCCTCAAGCCTTGAATCTCGAAGCACTCTAAAGTCCGAAGCCTCCTTGACTGTCCTTTTTGCCAAGGTCTTGGGCCAAAGGCACCAGGGGATCAAGGAGGAGGATGCCGAGCTTCTGGCTCTCAAGGATTCTGTCAGGGAGGTGCAAGCGGACTCCTGCAGGCACTTGTGGTCTGAAGCCAAAACACGGCCTTTCAGACGTTTCCGGCCTTGAGGTGTGGGGGGTCCGGGCAACCCGGGGTTAGGGATTGTAGCACAGACTCCGGTATCGCTGAAAGTCAACCGATCCAGAAGCTAGTCAAAGTCCGCTTCTAGATTTGGTGGAATCCAAAGCATCTAACACCTGTTTACTGCAGTATGAAGCGACGGGGGGAAACCAATCTCAGGAAATGCTTCGTTTCACGCGACAGCTGGCGCATGTGGATGATGAGTGCGGGCAGCTCGAATGCCAGCTCAACGACGCGCGACAGGTGAGGGGCACCAGAAAGAGGGATGTAATCCGTGGGGGATACAGTATTTCCTAAGTCGTGTTATTCAGAAGCGTTCTTCATCATGCCATCCGCTTGGTTTCGTAGCATTGCGTTTGTTTCAAAGGCTGCCATGGCTACCTACCGAAACGTCGCAGAGACCGAACTTAGCCAAGCTCTACACAAGGCTGACACAGCAGTAGTGGCAGCATCAGAAGAAGCCCAACAAGTTTCCTGAATCAGAGGCCCTCCTTGCAGCCGGTGAGGAGGTCACCGCTCGCAGGTCCGACCTGAAGGCCCTTTGCTGAATGGTCCGGGGTCAGAATTCAGCTGGTGAAACACTCGAAAGCGGCTTTGGCTTGTTTTTTGGCTTCACCCTGCCGTGCATCAAACGGTTCTGCTAGGCTTGGGCTCAGTTGATTAGTTTCTTTGCCGTCCTGGCTGCAAGCCTGGCCTGGAAAAGAACTTGCGAGAGTTATGTCAAGTCTCGCCGTTTTTGTCTTTGACAGCTGCCGAATTATGCGGGTGCAGCTCCCTTGTGCCCGGTGCCAGAAGTCGTTGCGCGCAGAGGCACAGAGAGAAGCTGGAAATTCCCTGCGCAGCTGCTGGGCAGGAATCGTACTTCGGTGATTCGGGCTTGTGGTGAGGTCAATTTGAGGTGAAGGTTGGATGTTGACCCTCAGGTGAGCTTCTTGGGCTCGAAGCAGGCCGGCTCTCCAAGGAGCAGGAGATTGGGGTCTTCGGGTGTCTTCGGGGTCTTGGGTTCGGTGTTGAGAATCTTTAGAGGTGGAGTGAAGTGGCCCTGTGCCGGGGCCGAAGGCCTTGCGGCTGAGTCTTAGATGGCAGCCCACAGGCACAGTTTCAGCCCTTACTCCACATCGGAGTGCACCCCAGGCCCAGATGGGGATTGGGTTGCGGGTTCTGGTTGCATCGCCTTGCGAGGAGGTGGAAGCATGCCGAAGAAGGATCCAGGAGGCCGGGGAAGCCGGCGATCAGAGCAACAGATGCACTCCAGGGCCTCGGTAAGGTCAGCTCGGCCAATGCAGTGTTCAGGAACGAGGGGCTTGGTTTTGGATATTTTTGGACCTGCCTTTCCTGCAATGGATCTTTCAGCCCAGACGGCAGAACTGGAAAACCTTGTTGCAAGCAGTTGGGAGGTGATCATGCACGAAACGTCGAACTGAACACTGACAGCCTCAAGCCCAAGATCGAGGTGGAAGCTGCGATATCGGAGTGCAAAGACCACTCTGTCAAGGCAGGCATTCAGGATTGTGAGTTTAGAAAATTGACAGTGGATCGGGATGCCTAATCTTTGGCTCCGAGGGTGTTGCGAAGTGTAGCAACAGAAAAGGTGGCCGAAGCAATTCAACTTTGGTTGTTTGCGAGCTCCTCGAAATCCGAACACTGAAATCCTCACGCCGAGAAAGTAATTATCTAATAGTCCGGATGGAGGCCTTCCGCGAGAAGGAAGTCTGGATCCGGAAGGTGGAGGAGCTGAAGGCAACGGGACTATGCGCTCGCAGCAGGCTTTCGCCTCAAGACGCAATGGGTAGTCGCAATCGCATGCATGTGCCGGAATTTGTAGAAAGGCATACTCGCGGGCGCATCCTCGTCGCGTGCTAGAGGGCGGCAGTGCGTTCGAGGTCCTTGCTCTTCCATTGTTTCCCGGCTTCATCCGCCTGACATATAGATATTTCTTAGGGTTCATCGTCAGAAGCGTTCCTTGGACTTAGATTGGAATCCTTTGCTTGATAGATCTGGCTTCTCGGCAGTGTCTTTGTGTACTCCTGACACTGTATGTTGTGAGGATTCTTGCAACATGTGGACACGGCCCTCGCGTCACCCTGCACTCCCATCCAGCGACAAACGCAGGAGGCACGAAATGAAAACCACATGCAGCACCCGGACCTTGGCGGGCAGAGCACCTGCCATGCTGCCCCTGTCACCTCAAATGCTCATTTGCCTTGCATCTGTGCTAGGGGCTTAGACTCCAACTTTTATTTTTGAATCTGACCCACTGAAAGCTCGCAGTTCCTACTTGTTTCAACTCTTCAGCTGTACATCTCGCATCATCCTGCCCCTCATCCCGACCCGGCCGCTGCGGTTGGCTTGATCGCTAAACCACTGTCTCCAAGATGAGACAAATAGGCTCTCCTACACTGATTGCTGTCGCCTCTTGTTGTCAGAGAGAGCATGTTGGGGGTTTTTTGTCATGGACAGGCAGAGGACGCTCAGCTTTCTGCCGTTTGCAGTGGCCTTCGTCGCGCGGCTCATGCCGGGGCGCTGGCCACAGAGGCGGCTGATGAGGGGACGTGTCGGTTCTGTTCTGTTCTGTTCTGGTCCGAACACATAAAAAAGACGCTCACATGTAGCACATGTAGCATCCGACATCGATGTTGCTGCCTGCTGAAGCCAAAATTCAGTAGCTCCATACTCTTCGCAAAGTTCCTCGAAGCTTTTCCAATCGCATCAAGTACTTAAGTTTGCACCGACTCAAGCGGCTCTGAAACAAACCACTAGCTAGTCACTAGCTGTTTGGAGCCTTTTTTTCATCACCGCCGCCCCCTCCTTCCAGGACGTGCAGAGCGAGCTGCAAGTCGCCTTCCGAAGAAGGGAGGTGTGGGCTTTGGATGCCAAAGGCTTGTTCAGGGTTTGGTGGTAATTCCAGGTTTCCAGGTCTTTCAGGGTTTTATTCCGTGTTTCTGCAGCTGAATCGGAGCTTCAGGTAGTTTTGCATACGGCGATTCAGGTGCAAATCCGTGCGGGGGTGAGAGAATGGAGCGATGATAGCGTATCCTGCTTTAAGAGACGAGTGTTGGACATCATCGTCGTTGTCATAATCGTCGTTGTCGTCGTCATGGTCGCCTTCATCCTCATGCTCATCATCATCATCATCATCATCATCATCATCATCATCATCGCCACCACCATCAGCATCAGCATCAGCATCACCATCACCATCATCATCATCATCATCATCATCATCATCACCATCACCATCACCATCATCACCATCATCATCATCATCATCATCATCACCAGCATCGTCGTCCTCGTCGCCATCGCGCAGAAGCTGGTGCGGACATTGATGATGAAAGCTAACTCACGCTGACTCTTGTACGTTCCATGACAAGTGAAGAGTGTTTACAGCCAAAAAGATGACTATGATCATCATGATGGTGGTGGTGATGATGGTGATGGTGATGGTGATGGTAATGGTGATGGTGATGGTGATGGTAATGGTGATATGATGATGATGACGACGGTGATGAGGATAAGGACGCTGAGTAGTGGATGGGTGGGCGAGCTTCAAGCAAGATTCCAAGTGTCCTGGTTCAGCAGTGTTTGTCAGAGTCTATGTGACAAAGAGAGCTTCAGGCGCTGGTGGAGGAAACCACGGCGAACCGGAAGGCCGCGCGGGTGCTCTCCTAAAGACGAGACCGGTACCTCCTGTCGCTTGACACTCTCGTCTTGCCTGTCAGCCCCAGCTGCAAGAAAAATCCTCATCTTTTGTCGATTCTGGGTGGGGATTCGGCGCAGGGGTGTTAATCTCTTTCACTGAACACCTCATGGTAATAGGCATCGAAAGCACCGCCGAGAAAGAAGGGCTGCACCCAAACATATGTGCAGAGATTGCAAATCGTCGCTGCCCCTCCGGGCGCGAACAGTTTGGTACTGTCCACTGTATGCTGACTGTGCCTGCCCAGCTGCACATCCCTACACGTACCTTTTGGTCAAGCTTCTCCTCAACGAGCTTTCGTAGCGCTTCCAAAGTTTGTGCTGCGGGCCGCAAAAGGCCAGCGCGGCCTTTGCGGTGCAACTGCAGCAGCTGCGGCCCGAGATCGCCGAGGAACGGCAACCCGATGCACACATCTGCACACTGTGGTAAAACATCATATTGATCCGTTGCCGATCCCGCTAGACTCTAGACACGAAGATGGGTGAACAGATGCAGGTTGCACTGCGGATATGGGCTGTCAGAATCTGCCGGCCGTCGATCTTCGACCCTGAGCCCTGCAAAGCCATGGAAGCTGAGCTCCAAACGGGACACGATGGTTCCCTGAATCTCCGCTGTCAGATGTCTCAGCTTTCCGCATCTGCAACATTGTCAGGCAGATGAGCGGTGTGCCCGGCTGGAAGCTAGCAAGGGCCTCGAAATCCAGAGAACCTTGGTGCTTGTGAGGCTACAGAGAGCTTGAAGTCATGGGAAGGGACGGCCCAATTCAGGCACATCTGCTTGTCCGTTGGAGCTCTGCTCAAGCCCCAAAGCCTGACCTGCCCCCAGGCCTGGTGCAGAAGTCCAAGGACTCCAAATGCGCTGATGTCAGCCGATAGCAATCGTGATTCAATAGTGCATGACGCTGCTATCTCGCAGCAACTACTAAAGCTCCCGTTGCTGCTGCTGCTGCTACTCCTGCTTCTGCTTCTGCTGCTGCGGTGGCGGTTGCAATGACGACGTAGACTTGATACCTTTGTTCTGAAAGGCAAGAATTGCTGAATATAGTACATTTTGCAGTTTTCTGACTTTTGCTAGAATCACGAGTGTCCTTGCTCCATGACCATGAGCATTCGTCCTACCAGTACTAGGGGTTATCATGTTTCTTGATTGTCGCAACTATTGCGTACAAACACACATGTATGTATGGTCGGTAGGTAGGTAGGTAGGTAGGTAGGTAGGTAGGTAGGTAGGTAGGTAGGTAGGAAGGTATGTGGGTGTGTATGTGTATATGTATGTAAATGTCAATGTCCTTGTATATGTATGGGTACATGTAGGTGTGTAAAACTATACACATGTATGTGGATGTGTACGTATGTGTAACGGTTTAGGTATATCGTATATGTCCATGCGTATGTATATGTACATGCACATGTCCGTATTAATATGTGTAAATGATACACATGTTTATCCGACATACAACATACCTACATACATACATGCATGCATACATAGACACATAGATACGTGCATACACACACACACACACGCACGTATATATATATATATATGCATATCCTACATGCATACGTACATACTTGCACGGCTTGTCACTTCCTTTTGTGTGGGTGGGGTGCCTTGAAAGAATCAGGGGACACTTGAGGCCACATGTTGCGGCAGGCACGGGTTCATAGCGAAGTTGCCTTTGACCCTTCGTACATACCTGCGTACGTACGATATGCACACACACACACACATATGACGACCATTGCTATGGTTCCTGCTAGTATCCCTTTCGTTTCTAGTCCTTTGTTGTTCTTTGATTGGTCTTGCTCCTTTGCTATATTTATGGTTCGCATGCTCGTGCGATTAATGTTACTGCTGCTGCTGTTGGCGCTGGCTGCGGTAGTTGTTGTCATTGCTCAGTCCAGGACCTGGAGGACGAGCTGCTCCGAAAGCGGTCGCTGCAGCAGGTCTGGGCTCCCAGCACAAAGGCAGTTGGCACTGAAAGCTTTTCAGCAGGTATGTCAGGTATGCAGGGTTTCTGTCATCTTGGTGACCAGGATCTGGATTTGGTGACGGAGGCTCTGTGGGAGCAGCGGTCGATGGGCAAGTCGGTCGAGCAGGCGATGAGTCCGAAGGCGGCGCGAAGAGTCTGGTGGCCGTCAGGTTTAAATTTCCCAGTCGAAAGTATTTCATGCGCTTCAGTTGAGCACAGTCGTTCAGACTGGACCACATGTGAACCCCGATCCTGTTCGCGGAGTTCGGGCTACAGGTGCGACATTGCAGGATATTAATCTGTGGTCGGTTTCCGGCGCACATAATGCTTGCAAATCCGCATCCTGCCGCTGGTAAAAACTCCCCCCCCCCCNNNNCCCCCCCCCCCCCCCCCACAGGCAAGAGGTTTTGGAAACGCATGATACACATACCTAGACCTAGCAAGCACGTATAATCGACCAATCAAATAACTCAACCAGTCAGCCAGCAAGCCAGCAAGCCAGCAA
>CAJNDV010021680.1:15857-63880 GCA_905221635.1 Symbiodinium sp. CCMP2456
CTCCGTCCATCCGTCCATCCGCCCATGGATCCGTCCATGCATCCATGCATCCATGCATCCATGCATCCATGCATCCATGCAGCCACGCATCCATGCGTCCATGCATGCATCCATGCACACATGCATGCATGCATGCATCCATCCCATCCCATCCCATCCCATCCCATCTCATCTCATCTCATCTCATCTCATCCCATCCCATCCCATCCCATCCCATCCCATCGCATCCCACCGTCCATCCGTCCATGATTCCATCCATGAATCCATCCGTGATTCATCCATGATTCATCCATGCATCCATGCATCCATGCATCCATGCATCCATGCATCCATGCATCCATGCATCCATGCATCCATGCATCCATGCATCCATGCATCCATCCCATCCCATCCCATCCCATCATCCACAAATCCAATCATCCGCCCATCTATCCATCCACTCATCCACCCATATCCACCCATCCACCCATCCAGCCAATCAAACAACCTACCAGCTTGTAGGAAACACAGCGGCACGTGCGATTGACATGCATGTATGCAGTTTTACATGCATAAACACCTACAATATGTTCGTACACGCATACACATACCTTCGTGTGCCCACTGTGCATGCCTGCATATGCGCATACGTGCAAGCGTATCTACATGCATGCATGCATGCATGCAGGGATACACGCTTAGACTTCATTTCATACTCTACACTGATGATATTCATCAGTTTACAGAGAGTGCATTAAATGGCCTCGCCTCGTGTGTTTGATGGTGGAAAACGTGTTCTTCTCAGACTTGCCACGCCTCCCCTTCAGCGTGCAGGCCTCGCCGCTGAACGGTGCGATCCGTGTGAGCCCGAGCCCGGCGAGCCCGGCAACGCTCCGCAGCCCGGGCTCTGGCTCTGTTCCATTGCGGCGGCTGCGTTGAGCGGAGGCGAGGCCCACTTGAAGTCCAGACCTATGCTGTTGGGCCTAGCCGTAAGGAGGTCACCAAGGAAAAGGAACCACAGGATGCTTTAAACGTTTGGGGCCGAAGCAACCTCGGAATCAGCATTCCCTCAGCTCAAGACCCAGTTCCTTGACCGTGAATCGGAATCGGACATCCACTTTAGGCAGCCGCGCCACACCAAACAAGCCGCGACCATCTGGCCCGTAAGCCCCAGCATGAACAACCACAAGCCACAAGGTGCAAGGCAGATTGTAGTATGTCGGTTTGGGCATCGGGCGTGTTCGTCTTACAGCCTGTATGGCACGTCGAAAGCTCCTGGGGTCCTTGGAGAATGATCCCGACCCTCTAGTGTAGTATTTCGCGCAAACACAGTACGTATGGTGAGTAGCAAAAAGGATATGCGCAGCGCACTTTCTTGCTGTAGGTCTGAAGTTCCAGCCATGTGCACGCCGCATGATGAAGCGACGTGCTGCATGCAATTTCCATCTGACCTCCAAGACTCATGCGAACCGAAGGTGTTCATCCGACTGAGGTCGCTTTTGCTTGCACGCGCCGTGCTGCATTCGCAGGGTCATCCTGTTGATGCGTGGAATGATTGGAGGCATATAGCGAGGACAGAAGTCCGGGCTGTGATTGAGAAGTATCGGGGCAGACATGCGGATCTACCCTTGTGTGCTTGCGGCGCCACTCTTTTTTCGGCGACCTTCGTTCTCAACTCTTCAGGGTATTCTGTCCCGATGTGGGGAAGTGTCGATTTCGTGTTTGAGCTGATGAACCATGGCAGGTGCGAGGCATCGATTCTGGCCGCTGGGCTTGGAACACCCGCCGAATTCAGTAGCACCACCGGTTATTTCACATCTCTCCGCACCTCTGCCAGCGCCAGGGAGCGGGCAAAGGCAACCTCACAAAACCCTCCAGATCAGAAATCGCGACCACAGCTCTGTGTGTTTACGGTGCTTCGACACGAGTGAAGCCGTTTTTGCTAAAATCCCTGGAAGAACACGTGATCTGGCCAACGAAGGCAGATACTTTCTTTATCCTTGGGGACGTTCTAAACTGTTTAAACCTTATTCAGCAATACACTGACATTCGCTTCCTCAGGGGCATTCTGTTTCGCAGCGATCCTTCACCTTTGGAATTACTCGGGGCCTTCTTGAGTGAGAACGCCACTCTTGGTCCACGGCTCGGTCGCCCGCTCTTCGGACAGCCGGGGGCTAACTTGTACCAAGCTCTCATGCAGAGAAGCTGCCTTGACATTATCGGCTTGGAGGAGGCTGGGAGGCGCCACACCTACAAATGGATCATTGCCAGTCGAATCGATCTGCATTGGCTTGGGCCACACTTTTCCCCTCTCCGTCTTCGAACCTTTGCAGGCACTGGTTTGGACGGTTTCAGCGTCGCCGTGCCTTGGGGTCAGGAAAATGGCGGCGTGAACGATCGCCACATAGTTGTGTCCCGCAGGTTGGCCGGTTGCATCCTCGATATTTGGGGTTCGCACTTAAAGAATAGAAATGCTAGCTCAATGCGTCAGCATCTAAACGGAGAGCAGAAGTGGGCATTGCATTTGCAGAGCTGTGGGGCTCGTGTCCAGAAGTTCAAGCCAATGGCGCTCGTCACATGTTGTGATGACTACGAGACTTGTGAGCACTTCCGTGATACAGTCATCATGGAACCTGGCCAGACAGGAGAAGTGGCACCCGGCATTTGCAGCAGGTATCCTTCAGAATGGACCGAGGTCACACTCGGGCACCACACTGAAGGGGCTTTGATCTATGAGCGGACCCAAGGTGCAACATGGTTACAGCTCGCCAGCGGACAGATTGTTTATGGCTGCTTTGATCACAGAAGTCGTGCGAATACATTGGACCGGCCAGTATTTCCGTGCTGATCTGCTTATCGGACATTGTTCAAGCCTGAGAACAGCTTCTAGTTTGTTTGTTGCTCGAGCAACGTGTTCAGGAATGCCGCATACAGACTCATGTGCCTGTATCCCTTGAGCGTGGAGTTTGACAACAGCCTCCTGGGCGTATGATCACCCAACCTGAAGGGGGATCAGTCCCGCTCCCCCTCCATGGGCAAAACAGGAGCAAGCATGTGCCACACGTCGTTCTTCGGGCACCGTTTTGTTAACAGTGATTTCATTCAATTTGGGATTAGTCGCCCGCGAGGTTCATCTGCCTTTTCAGCCGATGCATCCTCGTCTTCGAGAGGGGTTGTGCGTCGTGAAGTTATCCGTCAGCAGCCTGCCATTTCATGTCTTCAGGCCGCAGCCCGCAGCCGCACTCGCCACCTGGCGTGGACCAGGGACCTGCCGTTGCGACGGAAGAAAGCACCGGCTCGGAAGAGTTTTCGACAAGCGACGATATGCGGTGCTTTAACCAGGCTTTAAAGGCACAGATCATGCAGAGCACTATGGCTGAGCTTAGCAAGGGAGACGGCAACACAGAATCTTGGGGAACTTCAGCTACTTCTTGAGAAACTTCCACCCTAGCAGCAGTCATGTTAGGAACCAAGACAGCATGCTGTTAGCCATCAAGACCCGGCCACTAGAAACAGCACCAGTTGGTTGGTGCTGCAACATCTTGCTCGAACAGTTGCGGAAGTTTCTGGGCTCGACTGCCTTTACGCACTGCGCCTGTGCCTCAGGCAATTTAGATGTCGGAGGCTGGAGGAAAAGTTTTCATGTCGTCGATGGTTCCAGAGTCGTGAATGCACAGTTTGAGCAGATGCTAACCACTGAGGTACAGCGGTGGATTGTACGGAGCTGTGTCATGTCTGATATTTTTTGCGGCATGAGCGTCAGGTTCGTTCACGTGCAGATCAGAGTTCCCGAAGCAGAAGGACCCAGGACTGGGCACACGTGGTCATGCATTGCAGCTGTGGTCGAACGCCTCACGTGGCAGAGAGAGTCACTTCTTCTCGTCGTTTTTCATCACTCGCTACCCAGCAAGGACTAACACACAATCTGGATTCTAGACCCCCTTGCATGTTGGAGACTCCTACAATCAAATTAAAAAAGGGACAAGCAGTGGTTCATGGTCTACTGCTGTAATCTTTGTTGGTCGGGCCCAACTCTGTTGTGGAACTTGTCGACACTGCGGTTGAAAAAAGGCGAAATGCGGTGGCATTTCTTCAGACCGAGAAGCTCTTGTTGATGGGGTTTGCTTTCGTTGTGCTAGGTTCCAGAATGGGCGGGCTGTTGCATGCATTTGCCTGTAGCACGTAGACGGGTGATTGAAAACACGAAAAAGCCGTAGCATTGATGGTATTGGGTGAGTGATGTTTGTTGATGGGAATGCCGCCACCTAGAAAGAAAGAGCGCCATGCGGTGTCATGTCATGATCAGGTTGGCCCGTGTTTGCTTGATTCGGTTGTCGAAATTGCACGGAAAGAGTTCTGCCATGGGAAGGATCCCTGCTGTGTTGCACTCCGACAGCTTGCGGAAATGAAGCAACATTTGATCTGTTGTGTGTTACGCACGAAATTTGAGTGCTTGCAAAAGGAAAACCATGTTGAATGATTTCTTCTGATGGAGTCCTGCTTTTGTCTTGACATGAGAGATGTGGCACTGGAGTGAAGCTGCTTGCTGCTGGACAAACAGTAGATCTTCTAGCTCCTTGCTTCGACAAATGCAGCCTTGATGAGTCTGATGAGGCTATCACGCTTGATGTTTTGGCATGAGCTCGCAGTCGCAGTGGAGTCTTTGCTTCCGCGACAGGATACGCTGATGTTTGGCAATTTATTTCATAAGCGCGATGCTCAGCGTGACCCTGCAAGGTCGTGCCTGAGGCCTAGGTCCCCCAAGCCCAGGCTTCTGGCCCTGCAAGAGCCCACCAAGGGTATAGTGCCCTAAGTTTTTTCCTGTGCGGGGTGCCGTGCTTGAACTTCACGGAGGCACAGGAGGTCCGCAGAGGATAGCGAAGCAAAACTTACCCGATCAACGTACAGAATGCCACAACAGCCGTTGATACAAGAGTGAGAAGCTGTGAGATGGGAGGGCAGATGACGTCTGCATCCACAGAAACAGATTTTTGTTGGCACGCATTTGGGTATCTAAAGCACTTCAGATCGCCGAGAAGCCAGGACGGCATAAAGCGAGGTGTGTCAATCCCAGGATTAAGGAATGCAATCCATGGATCGTGTGTAACTATTCGGATTCAGAGGTTTCGAATTTAGGGGTCGAGGGTTGTTTGTGTCACATGTGTCACCTGTTTTGTCGCACAGACACAGACTCCTTATCCCTCAGGTGATCCAAGTCGAAGATGGCAATGAGACAGGCGGCAATGGACCCTGAAGTGTCACCCGACATGAAGCGTTGTCCGCAAAGGTTAGAGGTTTTAGTACAGAAGCGTAGCCTCAGAAGCAGGACCGTCCTGAGTGGTCTTGATTGAGTGTGTCACGATGATCTGACTCGCCTACAGCCCAGGGCTAGAGATAACGAAGGCACCCAACAGCAGAAGCGTGGCAACTTAGAAATCCTGAAGCAAACTAGGATGACTCCTTAATGGTGCCGGACTTGGCAGCAGTTTTGCAGAAGACTGTAGTCTCTCGACAGAGCATACGGCTTCAGGTTTTCACTTGGTGGGCTCTTGTAGAGGTCGTTGCATTTGCATCGCAATGCAGGCAGCTTTGACGGCTGCATGTCTTCTCTGTCTCCTTGTGGGTTTGCGCCTCAGCCCTCCCCGCTCCGAAGACCAGCGAAACGCTTCAACCTCTGTGTTAAGCCTTTTCGCCTGAACCTATTCATATCTGCAGGGAAGCTTCGGATCGCGAGGCTGATGCCGAAACCTGCATTCCTCCGCTGCCTGCGCCAGAACGTGTGAGACCCCAAAGTCATTGGTTTTTGGCCTAAATGCTTCTGGAACCCAACATCGGCGTTCCACTTCGAGTGCCTCGTCACCCTGCGGAACTCTCAACTGCAGGCTCTAAGTTGAAAATCTGAGAACCCTGTCACCCCACATTACACTCAAAGGTGTACATCCCAACTCACAACGACCTGTGAGTTTTCAGCCTGATATTCTTCAACTGGCTTTCGTAAATCAGGATCGCTAGTTACTTCTGCCGAGCCCTTTGATTAAGCACACTGCTGAACAAGCAGCGTTGACATGCAGTACTACGACGCTGACGGGCCAAGACCGTGCTGTCGGCCTTAAGGTAAGTCATGTGGCTACCGCCCGCAAAGCGTCCTAGACTGTCAAAATCTTCGCATAGCAGCATTGACGATCCGGCCCCGCTTGTGCCAATCTTGCAGATTGCACTCTAGATTACACTCTCAGCCCTTAAAACAACGTGTCTCGAGTTGTTGTCTGAGGCAGGAATGTGCTTCCCATGTTTCTGTTCTGTGTTGCTCTCTTTTTTTTAAGGCTCCCATGCGGTCCACCGGGAGCCGGAACCTGGAGAGCTGTTGGCCTTCGAAGTGGAAAGTGGAGGTGCGGGCTTCCGCCCATTATCTGCATTTGCTACAACCTCGGCGAAATGTGACTGTGCCCGAATCAATCCAACAGTCCAGCAAAGCACAAACAAGAATACATCATACATTTGCAATATGTATATATATATATATATACACATGTTATATGTATATGTGTGCACAGACACTCACGTGGCTGTGTGTACGCAGTATCCGTTTAGGTGCAGTTTGCTACACAGCGCTAGATGCCATTCTAAGGTCAAACCGTGCGATTGCAGTGCAGTTTTTGGATGTTGTGCTAGTAGAGGGGAAGGGTGGAGAGACAAAGGCATCCCTTAGGCTTGGTTCACACGAGTCCCTACTGACTTGTTTCACTTCGAGGGCAGGCCAGAAGGCGTGTGCGCTCCTTCATGTAAGCCCTTGGCAGAGGGAAGTGTGTGTCCATGGTGCCAGGCAACCTGCCGGCATCTTGGTGCCTGCTGTGCTCATGCGTTCGCGTTTGAGAGCGGCTTCTGTAGGTCGTCATTAAGGAGTGCTTGTCTGGTATCAGGCTGCGTCGACGGCGTGCTAAAGATACTGTAATCGGCAGAAGTCCAAACATACCAGGTTGAAGGCCCGCAGTCCTGCAACCGAAAGCATTGAAGCCACCCAGTGGCCCTCCGAGGGTTCGCCGCGAAGGCGTTGCAGGCCTCTCAGGCACGCGTCTTTGGGACCTCGCTTCAGACGTTCAAAGGAGGATGGTTGTGAGATGTGGTGACTGCTAGTGTTGTGAAAGCTGAAACATAACTGTGACTTGCGTGGCTTCCAATATCGACACGGACCGTGTGTTTTTGGTTCTCTTTATTGAGATCATGGCAGCGCAGCGACCGACGGTGCTACAGGGTTTCGGCTTGTGTGGCTTTCGTGGAGGCGAAGGCTCTGGGTCTTTGGCCGAGGACCCGCCACCTGGACGGTTCGCAGCTTGAGCAATCAATTGTTGTTAAAGTGATTCTGCAATTCTGCATTCTGAGAGTCGGTAGGCGTCGCCGGAATCAAGGATTCGGCGTACAGCTCGCTAGTAGGGTCAGATTCAACGTTGCTTGGTGCTGTGTCCCTCCTGCTCTTCAGTATCATCATCAGGTTAGCGTTCAGCCTGGATGCTCGACGAGGGGAAAATAGCTTGTGCAACTTCGGGTGTGGCGGCAGATAGCTAGATGTGTTTATGTCAGATGTTCAGAGGGTTTGATTATCAAGGTCATTTTAGGGTTTAGGGTCTCTCTCATCCTAAAGCCTTACTTCAACAGCTTTCTCGTTTTTGTGCGTAGTCTTCTTGTCCATACAAAGCAAAGACGACATCACGGTCCTTTACACATTCTATTGACAGACAGGTGGTCTGGAAACTCCAGCGACAGCTTCTGCTTCGTAGTTAGATGTTTTTTCTTCTGCAGTGCCCGAATCTTCCGCCAAGCACAGCCTAACAGGAACTTCAGCGGAAATGCATAGCCCAAGAGCCAAAACCAAGCAGCCTGCAAGCAGCAGTCTTTGTTTGTCTGACCTAGCGGTGGAGTGGCTTCAGTCCCGATATCTTGAATCGTGCCAAGTCTCTTCAGCTTCGCTCTTCCACATCAAGACAACAGCTGAATCGCAAAATGCAACCGCAGCCTGAGACTTCACTCCCTGAGTCCTTTTGCTTGCAGCCAGCTCGTGCTAGATAAACCTCTGTGTGCAGACCCGCGCTCCCAAAATCGACGAGGAGGGCGAAGCGACTGCCGGGACGACGACGGAATCTGTTGGGCCCCTGGCTGTCAAAGGAGACCTAATTGCACGGTTTTGGGCCTGGTTTTGCTAGAGAGGCGGTGTCAAGGTTTCCAGGGCCTCTTAGGAGTTTTTGGCCCGGGTTTGTTCAGTTGCGGTGGTTGGTAGTCACAGCTTGCATCAGTTGGCACTGGACCACAAGAGCATTTGCCAAGGCTTGTCAATGTGATAGTTGTGCGGGGCAAGCGGATTTGGTCTGTACCTCGAAGCCCTGACGCCCCTGCTCGCATAACTGTCCATCCTCGTGTTCCCAAGCATGACTTTCAGGATCACTAGAAGTCCTGAGAACCTTGAAATCCCTGAAGACAAGGAGCCCCGAATCCCCTTGCCGGCGACTCCCGGTGAAAAGGTCACTGCAGAGCAGAAGTCTCTTGCAGATGCTGTGGAGGAGGGGCACAGTCGTGGGTTGGAGAATCGAGAAGAGTCATTGAGCAGTTTCGGTTTCCGGGTTTGCTCGGCATGGGTTCCGCATGCTGGGCTCGGTTTCGGCAATGTTGGGATGCTTCTGTGCTTGGTCCTTCTGGGCCCTTGAGGCGAGTCCTGAACACAGGAGACACAGGATAGGCCTTGCCACCCACGAGCTCCGAAACAAATGCCTCATCTACCTGCCCCCAGAAGCGCAAGGCTTGTGCACCACACTTTGCACCAGAACCCAGCAAAAGCTTATGAGAAACATTGACCCCTAAACTACACTCCAAGCCCGCTGATAGTTCAGGCTGTGGAGGAGCTGTTTGATGACGGCGAGTCCACAACCACAACCGGCTCCGACAGCATAGAGGCCCGGGCTCCAGGAATCGTTGCGTGCATCGATGCTGGGGATGGGATGGTAGAGGCCTTGCAGTTGGTGTTTGCGCACGGCTCGTCGGCCCTTTGCAGAGTGCCCGGTTGACACAGGAATTGGAGAAAACCGAGGCCGCATCTGTCCGGGCCCCAAGACTCCGTGAAGCAACAACAACAACAACCGAGCAGCAACAGCAGCAGCAGCAGCAGCAGCAGCAGCAGCAGCAGCAGGAAGAAACATAATACTAAGAAAAACATCACCGCAGCAGCGTCAGCAATCGACGACATCTAGCCAAAGGTTGTTGGGTTTGCCAACTCCATGACTCTCGTTCCACTGACTGCCCTGCACAGCATACCTCCGTAACTACAAGCCAGTAGCCTACACATTTTGTTCGGAAGCTGGTAACGCAGGAACTGAGTGGAAGTGACCGAGACAAGATCGCGGCAAACGTGCATGAACAGATGGAAGACAAGGCCAGCCTCCCTGATGCAGCACCTCATGACTTGTTGAGCTTGTGCTCATGTCCTTCCCTGCTACTTTCCCTTCATAATCGCACACGACATCAAGCCACAGAGCTTCTCAGCTTTGGGCTTCAGTTCAGGACTGGAAAGCTTGAGTCGTCTCTGCATGGTCAAACAGCTACTACCTCAATTTCTTAAGCCCCGAAGTTTCTTCAACATGTAAGGGCTTTGCAATTGCAAGTCCCGAAGGCTTCAGCGTCCTCCACCCAGCGGAGCCTAAGCCCTCAGAGCAAAGCTTCCGACTTTGAATGACTTCCCACCTGCCTCACAGGCTCGGGAGGGTCGCGGGGGCGCCCAGATCGAGTCAGGCTTTAGAGGGTCAGGATGTGTTGGTACGGTTTCGCCCATGTAGCTTGAGTCGGCAGCCATGTACTGAAGCACTGAACCCAACTACTTAGAGTTGTTGGGAGCTGTTCTCGTCTTTGCCCAGGCGGCTGGCTCCGATGGGACCAGGTTCCGTCAGCTTGTTTGTCGTCCTTTCCGCTGTCACTGTGGAGTAACCAGGAGAGCATGCCCATATCTTGCGTTTGGGAAGGCAAGTTGACAGCGCAGGATCTTTAGGGGGTCTGACCTAGACCACCCCCATACTTCAGGTTCGAAATTGACGAATGCAAGCGGACAAGTCTTATGCCCAACTTCGAGCATGGCAACGATGCAGGGTTTGTAAACCGAAGAGTACACGTTATGGCGCAATCTCCCTGCCTTCCTGCGTTACCGTCGAATGAACCTCCGAAGCAGCCTTCTCCTGTTGCTGTCTTCGTTTGTCGATTTGGAACAAAGACATGCTATTAAGAATTAAGACCATCAAGCAGCCGGCAGGTGGATGGCGCGAACAGCAGCAATGCCACCCAGTTTGACCTCCTCTGGTCGCACGAGCACAAGGTTTGCAGCCGTTATGGGTTTTTGGCTCTCAGGTGCAACATTTCAAGGTCATGATGTTCGAACTCACTGCAAGGGTTGGACTGGTTGTGTATGTAGTGTGACGCCAGCTTCTCCAAGACTCCAAGTGCCGTCAAAAGGCAAAGGGCTTGCATGCAACGCAACAAGACCCGAACGCCTCAAGGAAGCCAACCGGTTGAGAACAGGCTTTCTCTTGATTCCAAACCCTGAACCTTGTCTGAAAGACTGGCGGAGGAGTGTTTGGAGCCTGAGAACATCTGGACCCCGCTGTCTATGCCCGACCAGAGCAGGCCGCCTTTGGAACGTTCCCTGCACGTTGTGTTTAGAGTCGCCACCATAGAAACCAGGTGTTCATGTGGGGAGCGCCTCCAGCCAGCCAGCCAGCCAGCCAGCCAGCCAGCCAGCCAGCCAGCCAGCCAGCCAGCCAGCCAGCCAGCCAGCCAGCCTACCTACCTATTCACCTACCCTACCTACTTACCTACCTACCTACTACCTCCGACCGACCGACCGACCGACGCACCTACCTACTTACCTACCTGCCCACCCACCCACACTTACCTGGACTTCCTTGCATCCCTCTGACTTCGCAAGCTCTCAGTCTGAAGCGGGCGACACGTCATACCAGGACTGATGAGCCCGACCACATTAGCTGCAGGGCCGGGGACCCGGCTCCGACTTTTGGAGTGTGTGAGTTTCTGAGGTTTAGCAATTGGCGATTTCAATTCCTCAGCCTTAAACTCTACAGAAGTTCAGGCGCGCTGCCTGGCCGTCCGGGGCTGTGCACACTGGTCGTACTACCTTGGAGCTGGCAGCTGCTACCTGCAGGCCAATGATGCACAACCAGCTTCAATGCCATGGGTTTAAGAGCAAGCAGATGCTAACCCCACACCTATATCCCGCTTACACTTTCACACCATTTCTCAACCCGCCTAATAACTCAACCTCCAAAACCGACAGTACACAAAGCACCTCCCAAAATCTACGCAATCGTAACACAACCCAAAACACAAAGCACCTCCCAGCCCTCACCCCAGATCCGCCTAAACCTGCATCCCAAAACCCTGAACCAGAGACACCATAATCTCGGCCATAGAATCAACCCCCCGCCAAAGCTTTAGCCCAAGCCCTAACCCAGAGACACCTCCGAAATTGCCGTATCTATTTAAAAACACACAGTTCAAAAACTCAACATACGCTAATCCCAACATGCTTGCCCCTACCTTGCAACCCGAAGAAGCTTCGACCATCATAGGTTCTTAACTCTTGGATTGTAAAATCCAACAGTGTATAGTTTGATGAAGCAGGAACAATTGCCCCCGTCTGGAAAAAACCAGTGCCCTTTCATCCCAACGCATTGATTGAATGAACGCGAGGAAGGGAAGCATCGATACATTCAATAGCGCTTCAACAGCAAGTGTTTACTTCGTTTAGAGATTGAATTTATAATTGGTATTTTAAAACCAATCATTTAAATGACAACACATGTTGATAAAATCATTGTACCAGTTAACCTAGGGGATAAAGCGATGAATGTAATTTTGAATGTGAAATGAATGATGTAAGGTATTGCCCCAATTGTCAGATATGTAGAAGTCATTTCATGTCGAAAAGTTTTAACAAAAAATAAAAAAATAATAAATTATGGAGGAGGTGCGTAGATAGTATGAACAAATATAAGGGTTTTAAACGCAACATTTTTTGAAACTTTTAAACACGTTTTAATCCAAACTGTTATATATGTCGCACGACACAGCCTCGCGAGACTTCGCGTCTGACGAAGATGATGTTGTCGTTAAACCAATCAAGCGAATTAGTAGTCAAAAGCTTGTTAGAGAAAATAGAACCCATTGAGAAAAAGATGGACGAATTATTAGCTAAACCTAAACCGGTTAAAAACCAATGGACAAATATAGTGGTGATTATAAGAATAAGAGAAGCATATATGTTAAACTTAATAACAAGGATATTTAGTTTCCAAAAAAAAGAGACATTGGAATATTATGAGATTAAGTTTGACGACCAAGAGAGAGCATATTGAATATTGTATTATACAGAAACCATACTTTACAAAAAGCATGTAAAGAATTGCAAACCTACACATTAATGGCAGAAGCATCGGGACATAAGAACAAACAGGAATAGACTAAAATCAGTAGTGACCTAAACTTGACAAAGCATGAAGTTATGAATACATTAACCGACAATATACCATATATTGAAAACTGCGTGATGACTGCTTATGTAAGGAATGGAAAACTAATTGTTGAGATTATAGATGGAAGGACAGTAGATATTATGAGACGAGAGGAAGAAAGAAACAAAGAAAACAAAGAACCAAAAGGAATGGCAAAACTTTATACAATAATGAATGGATAAGCATCGCGTAGCATTTACTAGTTAGTTTTAGTAAACTCAATTTTAACTGATTATTTCGCAATAATGAGTTACTTTCTCTATTCGAAAACTTATTTACTACATGATATTTGGTGAAGAAGTTTTTGCAAAATTCTATGTAGGGGGCATCCCCCAGTACAGGGTTATGGTTTTTGGGGTTGTCTATGAGGGGCCTTACACCACACCTCATTAGGATATTGATTATTTTATGGATAAGGCCTAAACTCCCCAACGCAGCCTCGCTTTCTTCCTACATCTTCCTATCGTTGCTACATTGAGCACCGGGCTCACGCTGCTGGGGATTTGGTTTTGAGGTGGAGTTAGCGGAGATTTCGACATCTAGCGATTTGGACTGGTCCTTTTTGGGGTTCGGGCGGGCGGGCAGTCTTGGGTGTCGAGTTGTTGGACCTTTTCGTTTTTTACGGGTTCGGATTTCTACCGAACTGTGCCAGCGTGCCTCGCCGACGGGCTCGGTTTGTGGATTCAAGGCAACATTACTGTGGTCCTAGAAATCTTCCACAATTCAGCACATCCCACCAGCCTGTGCTTAAAGAAAGCCCAACACAGCCTCAACGCGTCAGCGAGTTAGCTTAGGTTTGGAGCCCTGATGACGAAACTGTCGCAGGAAAAGTTTCTCCTTGAACCTGCAACCAAAGCTGAACAAGCAGAGAGTCATTCTGAAACGCTCCCCTGCGGCAGAATTCGTCAGCGACGAAGGAATCTGGCAAGGCCCCAGCTTTCCACGGGTCTTTTCGACGGCAGAGCTTAGGGCCTGGGATTTCCACGATGTGTACCAACGGGGTGAGGGTTCATTTCAAATCTCGACTTTGTCAAGTTTCCTCGCTGGGCCGCTCTCGGAACTACCATCCTGCTCGTGCTCATGTAAGGCAACCACTAAACACTATGAATGTCCTAAGTGCAGCATGAAGCGTAGCTACCAGAAGCCAGCAGCTAGGCAAATGGGAAGCTTGTGTGCAGTGACTCTGTTGTGCTTCAGGTGCTTGTGGCCTTCCGTCCCGTCGGCATTCCGAAGCAGAGTTGTTTTCCCGCGTGCAGTTGCCAAATCCTTCTCTGTACTTGAAGCCTCCAAAGCACCTGGACCATTCCAAACCTACAGTTGCATCGTGCCGTGCCACGTGTCTGTCAGGGTGCTGTGTCCGGGATCCCCGGATGCCGTGACAAGGACCCGAGTATTCACCTGGGCATGAATGCTCCTAGGTGGCAAGTTTGGGTTTGAGGAGTAAGGAAGTTTATCTCGGGGTGAGGGGGATTCGTTGGGCCTTTGGCGTAGAGATGTGTCGCCGGTCCCGCAGTGGCAAGGGGCACCTCGCGTGCACACCATTGACCTTGGAGTATTCGTTGAGTTTGGCAGACCCCAGCCCTGGACCTTTCCGAGGCTCGAGAGTGCAGGTAGAGAGCTTTAGAAACCCCTGACGCCTCCAACTAAGCTGTTGAGTTTTGATCCGTTTCCTGGCCGAGGCCGGTGGCCAGGCCTGGGAGCTAGGAGGGTGTGCTCGCTTTCAGCGCGCAGGAAGTTCTCGCAGGTAAGATTTGAATGTGTGTGTGTGTGTGTGTGTGTGTTCAGCCATAAACAAGCTGAGCGAACATTTTCCAAGTCGTGCGCGTGGAAGCAGCCGAAGCCTGTTTCTTGAAGGCCGTCGCCGGCACAGAAATCCTAGCCTTTTAATACCCTCAAGACCCCAAGACTCAAGACCATGACCCGGACGTCTGATTCTTGCGAAGTCCTGCTACCACCTCAGCGGCTCCTTCATCCCTCTGGACATGCCAGAGCAGAAGAGGACGCGTCGAGTTTAAGAGCTTCAGGAGTTACAGGCTTCTTACTTGGAGGGTCGGGGGACTTAGTGAGTAGTTATTTTATAGACTTATAAGTACTATAACCCCACTTAGGGTCCCTTTTAGGGTACTTATAACTTACTTAATATCTACCTACTAAGTGCCCCGACCCTCCAAGTAGAAACGAGTAGCCAAACATGCTGGGCCAAGCTCACCGAGCATCCAGGTGTCTCGGCAGTTTTATCGACAGCCTATCAAAGCTCCGAGTCACCATAGCTTCAACCACTTTCTATTTCTGTCTAAACGACGCAACACTTCATGTCCAGCTTCGGGCTCGGTCGCGGTCCGCATTCTAAGCCCCACGGCGGCATAGCCGGGCTTCTCAAAGTTTTGCAATGATATGTTGTAAACCGTATGTAAAACCTGGTCGGATGCTCGTGAAAGAGCGTGCCAACTCGAGCCGTGAGGGTTTAAAGCAAGAAGTCTGACAGGACGAAGGAGGCCAGCTACGACCTCTGCCAGGCGGGTTTAACTTTGGGGTGGTGGCGTGAGGTTGTTGTGAGTTTCGTCACGGCTTGCGTCAAGGCGAGTGGAAGTCCAATCTTCTGCTGAAGCCACAGTGTGTCCCGATATATATATATATATACAAAGATAGATAGATAGATAGATAGTTAGATAGATAGATAGGTAGATAGATAGATAGATAGATCAATCACTAGGTCAATGGTAAAGGCATCTGGCGATGTTCTCAGTATGGCCCCCTGTAACACAGATCGAAACCACGCAGGCTGAGCCTTGGACCCCCCTTTTTTACAACCTGCTTCAGGAGATTGAATCCTAACACGTGTCGCAGGAACTATACAATGTAGCACTGTTCCGACCTTTACTGTCAATCCTCGGCTAGGCTTCTCTAGCTGTTACTGTTCTTGCTTCTACGTGCATTTTCATCGTCACTATTGTTATGAGTATTATTTAGCTGGTTATCATGACTATCAGCACGGCCAGTAGTACGCAACCGTTGCCGCCACTGTTGTTGTCGCCGCCACCCCCCCCACCTCCACCACCACCACCATCACCACCACCACGCTGTAGATGCCATGATCATTGCTGCCATCCTGGACACGTGCTTGTCGGCACCATTATTGCCATAATGTTAGAACCAGCATTGTTCCTCGATTTACGTATGTGTCGTCGTCGTAGTAGCAGCAGATTGCTCGTAGTCATTGCTACCGTTGATGGTGCTGGTGGTGATGGCGACGTGTTGACCAGCATGCTGGCTGATGATAATGGCAAGGATCAGGGTGTTGCTAGCGATTTGGCGCTGTTATTGATATTGCTGATGAGCACTGTCTTCAAGCTAACTGGGAGTACCACTGGTCTACGGCTTACTCGTCGTTGCGAGTACCATGATGTCGAGGCGAGGTGTCTGGAGACCCACGGCTGCTCGAAGTTCACGTGGGAGCGCCAAGTTCTACCGGGGCAGGCGGAGACGTTTTAGACTTAAGTGTTCCGGTTTTCCCGAACTTGAAACTCTGGTTCAGATTTGCCTTGGACTTCAGGGCTTCTTCAGGTTCCGCGTTCAAAAATCAGCGGTCGGTAGGCTTCAGGCATCCGAATCCAATGCCTGAGCCCGAAACTCTGAACGCCTCCCTGTGTGATTTGCCGAGAGGATTTCATTCTCGAGAGGATCCAGGCTAAGTTTAAGGCTTATTATAGTATTTCGGGGTCCACCATACTTGTCTCACAACACGACGATTTGACTTGACATAGGGTCTGGCTAGGTGCCGGGGCCAGAAGTCGCTCATCTCTTTGAGTTGTTGACTTAGTGTTGTCGGGAAAATCGACACCGTGTGTATCTTTGGACCTGAACCCTAAAGACGCGATGCAGAGCTCAGGTACTTCATCATGGACCAGGGCTGCCATTTGCAGGATCGGGGATTGCACTGAAGACTCTTCTCAGTGAGTGTCCTGTGACAGTGAAGATTTGGTTGAAGAGAGAAGGCACGAAGGCAAACTAAGTGGATGCAGGTCCGGGATTGATCAGATGGTCTGATTTGCAGGGCCCTTCACGTATGTCGAGCAACCTCGGGGCTCTGAACTTCACCTCCCTTTCTGAGATATGTGTTGCCAACGCATGATGTTTGAAGAGGCTTTTCTTCAGAGGTATGACCAAGTATTGCGGTTTCCTGCCCAGTTCCATCTGCACGCTCGCTCAGGAGAACTCTTCTCATCTGGTCCGGTGACTTAGACGAGATCTGCAGTGCATTGATGCACCTCAGTACCAGTAGCGACGGAGCGTCGGGGGTTCGGGGAGTTGGGGAGGTGGTGAAGTGCCGGTCTCCGGACTCCATTTAAGTCGAGGGTTTTGGCGTCCTGTCGTCTTGTCGTCCTCTTCGCTGCACGTTTCAGAGCGCCAGATGCGACATGCTCGCAACCATTTACAGCTGAGTCTCATGCGTGAATTAGTCCATGCAGGTCCTTTTCTCATGTTGCAATGGTGGATTGTTTCCCTGCTTCTACTTCCTTGTGCTGCTTCTGACGATTACGCATCTCCAGATCTGAAGCCGGGAGGGTGCCCTACATTGCAGTGGGAAGGTTCTCGACCTGTCAGTCAGGATCACGACTTTGGTCCAGTGCAGAGCTGCTTCGGTGTTTCCTCGTTCCTCATGTCCCTCGAATCGCCGCTCCAAAGTATAGCCATGAGCGGTCATTGCTGTATTCATCATGTAAGCTGCGTGGGGGCCGTTCTTGTGATCTTTTGGTACTTTGGCTGCAGATTCTCGAGATATGTTAAACAACGGAGAAAGACTCGTTCTCCTTGAGCCTTGCCGACTCGTGTAACTCACTTCGCGGTAACTCACGTCGCGGTGACGGCCTGCATACCGGAACCCATTCATGGATTTTCAGGTGTTTCTGCCTGGCACCATCGCTGGCGCCGCATCGTGCCCTGCCGAGGACAAGGCAATCCTCGATCCGCAAAACAGTCCTAACATGACGATTGCTGCAAGTGCTCCTGGCGTCTTTTTCGTCTTGCAAGTACCCTACCAAAGACGGCTGAAGGACATGAAGCCCACGTTGCGGTCTGTGGGTCCTCCGAAACATGTTGCAAGAGCAGGAGCAGGAGCTGGAGCAGCAGCACCGGGCTGTTGCGAGCATAGAAACGATGACAACTGCAGCTTTCTGATAATACGAACAAGAGTATAAACAGCAAGAATCAGCTTACAAGGCAAAAGTTTACTTAAGAGTTTAACAAGCAGTACAAGGACATGCGTGCCAATGGTGAAGTCGCACGAGGCCAAATTCGATGCTTACCTGAAGCAGCTGCCGATGATGCGGCACGGGGCCCAGTTGGGCGCAACATTATTGCTACCACAAGTACTGTTTCTAACACTCCAGTTGGCCATTTCCACTTCTAACGAACTGATGCAGAGGATGGGAGTGCCGACAGCGGTGACTGACGTTTTTAGTTGACCTTTTCACGTTCTGGTGCCAATCGTGGTGGCATGTGAACCTTTAGCTGAAGCCATGCGAGCTGTTTCTATGAACAGACGGAGTTGCTGGCCACTCAACCTGTCTGCTAACCTTCTTCACTGCAGTACAAACAAACTGCCACCGCTACTCTTTGGCCACTCTCACAATCCCGCTAGCCCAGTATGCCACAATCCCAGTATCCCACTATCCCATTATCCCACTATCCCTTTATTCCACCATCCCGCTATCCAACTATCCCACCATCCCATTATACCGCTACCACTACCGCTATCGCGACCCCCCCGACCGTGACCGTGACCATTGCCGTTACTACCACCACATTAGCACTTCCATTACCACTTCCAGTACCACTACCACTACACTGTTCCATGTGCAGTAAGACGACAGTGGAGCTGTCGTCGGGAGCCTTGTTCAAAGATGGCTGCTACTGAAGCGGAATGGCTCGAAGCAGCCAGCGAAATGAAGTAGCATGCTAGGCATACACCTCACACCGAGGGCTTAGACCCAAAGCTTTAGCTGTGCACAGAAGTGCTAAGGCTTGATCATGACAGGTGTTGTTGTAAACAAGGTTCCTTGAGTCTGCGTGCGCCGATGGCCCAGTGATTTTTCTGCATTTGCGCTCTCTGACTCCGGTTGGAACCATAAATGGCCATAAATCCTGTACTACGAAGAAGACGTTACGCGTCAACTGCAGAGAATATTCATGTACACACCACCACTAGTACTGCTCCTGCTGCTGCCGCTGCTGCTGCTGCTGCTGCTGCTGCTGCTGCTGCTTCTACTCCTACTCCTGCTGCACCTCCTACTGCTACTGCCACTTCTAGTGCTTCTACTACTGCTGCTGCTACTATTATACCGCTGCTGCTACTACTACGACTACTGCGATTACGGTCGCTGTTGCAGCTACGGCTGCGATTGTGGGGACATACATGTCGCGCCGAAGCCAAAAAGCTTCACTGTGGCAGGGCATTGGAGTCGTCCGAGCCTCCTTGCGAGGCACCGGAGACTCTTTAGGTCATTGGCGGGGGAAGATTATTTGCACCTGCCATCTTCGGCTTAAGGCATAAACTTTCGGAATGTAGGGGAACTTTGCGCATGCCGTCATTTTCGCAACCTAAGCCGATTTCAACCTCCGGGGCCGATCGCTGTGATTGAGCATGTGCAAATAAATATCAGTCACGGCTCCGGGTTCTCTTTTATATTAGGCGATGTTTGCTCAGGGTGTATTGGTCTATGGCCCCTTGCGAGGTTTTGAAATTCATGGAGGGTGGTACTTGCACGGGGTTTGTGCACGGTTTCAGGAGGCTCCGATGCTACGTTCTGTCGTTTCCAGAATGTCATCCCAACCCGATAACCCTTTCACAGATGGTCCATAAACTGTGATCCACCATTGCAAACAGTGCTTCTAGTCTACTTGATGCTCGCTAATGTTCTTACGGATTGAGAGCGGTTGTTGATCCCCCATCGTTTGTGATCAATGGGTTGTCGTGTGTACTGGTCTATAACCGTTGTTACTTTGCTGTTGCTTTGTTACTGTTCTGTTTTCATGTCACTCTTGTTCTCTGGCTACCCTCTCCTGGGCCATGCTCTTCCTGGGCTGAAAATACCGTTTCTCTGTTACCACCGCCACTTCGCTTCAAACTGCCAAGTCGACAATATCATCGGAAACCTCCGATCTCGCCCTACGTCTTAACCCTCGAATTTTATCCCGTTCCTCGAACTTTGCACTCCAGTGAAGGACTCTTGGGTGAGCTTCATTCCCTTTGACCTTCCCGGGGACCTCGACCATCCAGGTGACATTGCGAAGGACAAGGAGGCTTCTACCAGAGAGTTTAGGGTTCAGGATTCTTGTTGGTTGAGGGGTTTTGGGTTCGGGCGATTACGGTTCATAGTTGATGTCTTAAGAAACTTCTCAGGCTTTGTTGTGGCGGAAGAGCTTGTTGTTGCAACTCCGTTTCAGCTTCTTTAATCCAAAACCTGCTCTATGGAAGTGCTAATTGGCCAACTATTGCTGTGCTTGCATGTCCATCCTTCCTTTTCACCGCAGTTTATTAGCTCATCCCATGGCCGGTCCGAGCTTGCGGCTGTAGCCCCAAAGTCCGAAGCGAAAGATCCGACTTGGCGGTGATGAGGCTTTGTTATGCAGCTCCGGTTAGGGTCACGTCTCGGTTGCCAAGGCCAAGTCTCGCAAAAGGTCAGGCGTCGGCAAAGCGTGTAGGCTGCAAACAGCTGTAGCGCGGCTTTTGCCTCTCACAGCCCCTGCTTTTTGCAGTCTGCGTTTACTGTATAAGCGAGTAGAAGAAGCTTGACTTTGGTGTGCCGGTTCTTCGCGGGAAAGATAGCTTTCAAATGAGGGAGAACAGAGAAGACCAACAACGCAAGCGAGCAGTTTCTGGAGTCTTTTCTCGTCTCCGAGGACTGTGCAAACTCGTGGCAATTTTCGACTCTGCAACTTGTCCATGCACGTTTTCTCTCCGTTTTCTCTCCGTTGCAGGTAGGTCTGTGAGGAGCAAGCCAGTGCGACTCCAAACAGCTCCGAAACGCAAAAGCCACATATCTTATTTGTGCGTCCTTCTCGAAGGTCTGTCGAGGAAAAACCTTTGCCTAGCGCATGGTCGGCTCAGACACTTCTTATCCACAACACACCTAGTACCGGTCGTACCGGGTCCCGTCCAGAGCAGTTATTCGGCATAGTCCTATGTAGCCGGTATGGATACATGAACAGCTTGCAAAAAAACAATGCTGACTGGTATTGGTTCACTGTTCGGTGGCATGGGCTGTTGTTGAAAAGGGCTTGGGGTAAGATGAGGTAGTGATAAGGATGCTGGGAGTTGGAGGAACATAGTTGCAAGGATGTGGATTCTACGGTTGTGCTTGGTCTGAAAGCCTCGAAGTGTGGGCGCCCTGGACCTTCCTGAAAGTCAGACCCAAAACTCTTACCCGCCCGGCTGGGCAGGTCAAATGCGAGACGCTGTACGATCACAGCGATTCGCCTCACATCTGCAAGCACAGCTCTCAGGCACGGGCAGGGAATGTCAATTACACACAGCCCCCAACGGGACCGCGCCCAAGCTCAGCGCCTGACACAAACCCTTGTGACCAGCCGCAATCCTTATTTTGCAAGATCCCAGAACCCGTGAACCAGTCCTAAGCCCTCCCCAAACACCTGGAACCCTGCGAACCCTTGCCCAGCTTGTCAGGGCCAGGGCTCAGCAGGGTGATGTAGGGCCTCAGGGGTCTACTGTTTACTGTTTGTCGTTTTGGCATTTGGGCCAATTTGAAGGATCGAGGGTTTCAGAGTAGTCATGCCTTTTTCCAGGGGCCTTTTGCAAGGGAGTGTCGCACGATCTTCCTGCAGCACAGGGTTCAGGCTGCAGGGTTCACTTGGGCTCAGGACATGCATCTCCATCAGGTTTGTTACTGAGAGCGTCGCACCCCAGTGTTTAATTGATGAGGAAATTCCCACATCTAGAAATCTTTCGCCACGGTTTGCTTGTCAATAACCTGTGCCGGAGTATTGAATCTTCGTCAAAGCCGGGAGATAGGATCTTGCACAGCTTGTAACACAGGAGCCCCTTCAATCAACAAAGCATCGGGGTGCTTTTCGCAGAAAAATCGCTCGCAAGTCGGTGGAAATTGTAAAAATCGCCCAGAAACCACCCACCCGCTCTGGTCAAGTTGTTTTCGGTTTTATTGTTCGATTGTCATATTTTACGTTGCTTTTTTTTCGATTTGGGATCTCCGTTGCTTGTTCTCCTTGCAACATGACAGCCAGCAGTTGAATGTCAACTTGTTGCCTTGCCTCTGGTTTCGAACATCAGTTTGATGCTTATTAGTTTTTGCATCTTCGAAATCTTCATGATTTTGGAATATCTTCTTTTGTGAATAGCTCTCAGCTCTCCAAGATCACAAGCTTAGAAAGTGTTGAACAGGTGCGTGTCCGATGTCCGAAACTGCGAGCGTCTCAGGCTGTGTGCCGTGCAGGGTAGTCCAAAGGGAGATGGCAGCCCGGGTGACTTATATCTGTTTGTGTTTTCGGCTACGGCGCGTGTTGTAGTTGGGGCTTTGGCTTTCAGCTTCGTTGGCTGAACTTCGTCTGCGCGGCTTGTATGCCTCACTGCGATTGTAATTGTCAGATCCAAAGCGAGCTGAGTGAATTCATTCCCGAGGTGCGGCGAGTGCGGCATCGAGAAAGATGCAGGAGGCCTGTGTTGGGTCAACATGGCGAGCCACAAGCTGAAGCCATGTATCCCCTCCCCTTAGTCAGGCCGAACAGAACCAAGCCTGGCTCGGCCGTAAACTGCCAATCTTGTTCCTTCGTAAGCCGTGCAGATTGCGCGGATCTTCAGGCAGACGAGCCCTTGCCTTGGTTCGGGGGGTGGTTTCGGAATGGAAGGTTGCAGTTAGGGGTTGCGCGGTATGTCAGGTGTCTACACTGGGTCTATGTATTCTAAAGACCACTCAGGCATCCGCTCTTCCTGCTGGACAACCATACACTGGGCTGTGCATCTGTGGGGTGCGCAAGAACGGGTTCGGCAGTTGGGCTTGGGTTTTCGGTAGCGGAGTTCATTCTGTTCAGCTATGGAATCGCGGGCTTTTCGGGTTCCTGTCTGCTCTGTGCCATGTGGGAATTGCTTTGGAGGCGGTACATGCACCCAATGCAGTCGGCCTGCCCTTTACTTGAAGAATCCTGTAAGACCAGCGGCTTGAAACTCTTCACTCTCTGCTAATCCCACAGCTTGGTCCAAAGCCCAAGTTTCCAAACGCAAGTCGTTCCGTATAGGTTCCACGATCTGTGGTTTACAGCTGTTGCGGTGAGTTGAGGGTGTTGGTGTCGGGGGTTGAGGCACTTGGCACTGAGGATTTCCGACTTTAAAGTGGATTCCTTGTCCAGGATAAAAGCTTAGGGTTGGAGGTTTCAGGCATCATCTTGCCTCTCCGGTGCAACACTTCTTTAGGCAGAAGTCAACCAGAAACGGCAGTTCGAGGCTAGGCAGAAAGCGCAAAGGTCTGCCATGGCTCTACCTGCAAACTTTCAAGCCTGCAACTGTTGCCTGCTCACGAAGCTCCGAACCGTAAGTCCTGCAGTGGCACTACTGGCACTACTTGTCACTGCTTCTATCCACTCGGGAACCGAAGGTACGCCTGCAACCACGATGAAGAAGTCACCCACAAGTGCAAGTACACGTGTGGAAAGTCCGGCACCTGCTCTTTCCTGTCAGTAGTGCATTTGGTGTACTTCTTGCCGCGACTTCTGGTCCCCTTCCACAACTCAGTGAGCCGGGCTCTGTTTGGGGTCTGGGGCTTCGGCTTGTGGGTGGTGGAGGACATGGCGAGAAGAATGGGATGCCTGTCTCGAGGTGCACCACGACGACCACGACAGTCGCCAAGTCGAGAGCCCAGAAGAACGATCCACCACACATCCGAAAAGCCGGAAGCTACTGTACAGGAAACCCTAGACGAGTCCTTCAAGCCTCTGAAGCCAAAGCTCCGAACCTCGTATTCGCTTGTGTTGAAATAGAAACGCACGGCAGCCCCGGATGCCCTTGGCCCCTGCCCCTGCAAGGCCGGAGGTGGATCATCTCGCCAAGGCAGGGTGTCAATGGGTTTGGAGTTTTGGGATTGGGACTTGAGGCGGTAATATAATATAATATAGTATAGTACAGTATAATATAATATAAGATATAGTAACAGGCTAAGCTTTAGCAGGATAAAGCTGGCGGTACCATGCCTGCCATCGGCCTTGTAGTACCGCGGCCTATCAGCAAATCAGTGCAAAGAAATTCACAGAGGGACCCTAAGCTAGTGTCCGGTTGCAAGACGAGACGGATTGTCGCGGGCTCTGATCTTCAGGACTCGAACGGAAAGTCCTGAGGATCATCGAAACTGAGTAGGGCAGAAAGGGATGTCAAGAATGTTTCTTACACTAAACCCCTTGTGTGAGATCTTGACCCATGCCCTCCATTTGATGAGCACTGCGCTCGGGCTCAACAGGTCACCTCCTGCGGACGTCGCCGTTCAATGGGATACTGCTTCACGAGGTCCCATGCGGCAGCGTATCTGTGAATGTCGTGTGGATGCTTCGGTGAGTGCAAATGAATATGTCATACTTCCGCCTGTAGTGTTAAGATGTGACCGTTTCGCTTTGTTGGGGTATTTTATGCGGTTCTTTTCTTTTCCTTTCTTCCTATCTTCGTGACCTCCCAAGCCCCAGCATTTGTATTCCAAAGTCTTCCTTGAACGAAGGGAGGCTTGTCGAAGCGTTACACTTGTCGAAGCGTTACACGTGTCAGTTGTGACATCTGGGTTAGATCAAGTGGACTTCTAGACGGTTCGCTTGCGACATTTGATCCCTTTGCATTATGGCCTCTGGTTAAACGGGGGTTTTCTAGGCCCTTGGTTTGGGGTGTGTGCGACTCCATGCAGCGCAGTACCCCTTTCACTCGCAAACCAGATCGGAAGACCTCGAAAGAGTAAATGGAAGAATCCGGAAAAACTCGGAGGAACATGCATTGCTGCATCACTCTTGCAGGACAAACCGCGCGCTTGGGGTTTAGAGTAAAGGGCTTAGTGATGTGTAATTCAGGAACAGGTTCAATGTTCACGGTCTCGAAGGGGTTGAGGTTTTTCAGTTGTTTTTTGGACTCGTGTGTTTAGAAGCTGACTAACCCCTCCTTTCGAAACTCGAGAACCGCTGGTCAGAGGGCATGAACTCCTGGCCATGTCTGGAGCTCCCACTTACGATCTCCATGGAAGCCGCATCAGCACTCCGCTGGGCGAGAGGTGTACAGTTCAGGGCTTGTTTTGCGGATGGAGTTTACAATGCCATGGAACCAGTCTAGGTCATCGGCCCCGCGACCTGTAAGTTGCCAGGAGCCCTTCATTAGCCCTCAATCCCCCTTCTGATTCATGAGGTCAGGGGTATTGCTCAAAAAGGATGCTGGCACAGAACGAAAGGATATTAAATGGTTTGGAAGATTTAAGAAAAGAACGGATAGTCGGTAAAAAATCGCTGCAACAAGAGCCTGGGACCTCCCAACGTCACAACAAAGTCAGCACTGAATTGCAAAACCCCAAACTGCAATTCCTGAATCCTTCGAAACATGAAGCAGCAACCCAGCAGAGCCAGCGACCCCAAACTCCGCACGCAAAGCGGCAACGGCCAGGAAGCCAAACAAAGCCTCTGCCAACTGAAAGCCCTCCCTGCGAGGCGGCGGCGACTCTTCTAAGCCCACTCGCGGGGCAGATAATGTGTGCAGTTTGGGGTCCAGGGCCGGGGCCTGCCTGGGCTTAGTCTTGGCTTGCCTACGGACCTCAAATGCTTGGGCTCAGGGTTCGCGTTACCGGACTGCCCTGCTTTTATCTTCCTCGTCGGATCCGCTCTGAAGTTTTGATCTCATCCTCAGAGATAGATGCTTGCTGCGCTCGGCTAGAGCCGTCGATGTGCGCACTGCGCGCCCAGACCGTCCGTTCCTGCGACAAAAGAAAGGCAAAGATGGCTCTAGTGACTGTGGTCAAGACCGCGAGAATTCTTGAACCCTAAGCTGCCTGAGCTGTACTTACAAAAGGCGCATGAACAGTTGTTCATCATTCCTTGCCAGGTGAATGCTGGAGGGCGATGTTTCACTGTTCCTAAGCGGTATCGTTGCAGCTGAGCCTCTTCGTGTTTTGCATATGCATCTGCTTTCGGAAGATCTCTGTAGCCGGCTCTGGAACAGACTTCTGTGACTTGTGATCGTGAGAAATGCTGAAGATGGGGACAGCGAGGGTGATGGTGATGGCAACGAGGACAGTCATGCGGCTATTGCTGACGATGCCGATCCCGACGATGCCGATGATGCTGACGATGATGAGCACCGCGACGCTGAAGAGTGACAATCTTGATGCTGCTGCTGATGATGGCGATGATGGTGATGATGATGAGGATGATGATGATGATCAGTTTGATGTTCTGGCCGTGATGTCCTTGATGATGATGATGATGACGACTGATGACCATGATGACAATGGTGGTGCTGGTGGAGTGGTAGCTTCCGTGCGACCAATCGCATGGGCAACCCTCTCGTCGAAGAACCGCGAGATCAAGCCCCATGCTGGATTGCAGAACGGTTATAACTTTCTCGGGGCTCGAAGAGGGCACACTTCAGATTGGTAGAGTCGCTGCCTCCTCTCCCAGCGCCGGAGATGGGGAGCCCATCAGAGGCCCGTTCTTTGGGGCTTGCGGGGCTGAGAGTTTAGACTAGAGTCCAGAGTCCAGAGGCACAAGGGGCAACAGGAAGCGGGGCAGACGTGCAGCTGCAGCATCGGGCCGTGGGGATATCTTGTCATGGCGCACCTGGGATTCCTGGCTGGAATCTCTCCGATGAAAAAGTCCAGCTTTTGCTTTTGCAGCGAGGAGTTCTGTTCGGGGTTGATGTCTTATGGCTTTTATAGTCGTCCTCCTCGCGCTGAGCGAACGGAGGCGAAGAGCCTCTTTGACACCTTCAAGGCCGATGCTCGCCGGTTCTTGCCCTTTTGGAGTCCTTGGACAATTGCCCCTGTCTGTTTTTGGGGGCATACGTTGACTTGGAGTTTTTGTGTCATGATTTTGCACGAATGCTGTTGTGCAGTGTCAGCTGTCAATCGGTGGGCCATAGCGATCGTGACGTGTCTCAGCTCTCTTTCACCCGATGAGCCTGGCGGTTGCATCTGCCAGCGGCCCGCAGCCCTTGCCATTTTTGCTTGTGAATATTCGTGTAGACGGACATCATAAGCCAGCAAGTCAGGTGCGGGAGTTCGTCCTATGCTTTCGTGAAATCCCGTTGTCGCTTCCCGTCGACCAGGTGTTGCGCATGCTTGAGGTGCAGCTCTTAGGAAGACTGCGCGACGGCAAAAGACTAGAAAAGCTGCATGCAGAGGCGTCGCAGCTGGTTCTGGCCAAAGCAGGGATGACGATAGTGGATGATGTGCACGGAGAGTTTCGTATGGTGCAGATCGCCTCACAACCGCACAGCTTGCTGCACAGGAGTGTGCGGGGAAGGGCAGCATTTCCAATCCTCTGACATGGTCACCTGAGGACCCGAGTTCGGTTGGTTTTGCAGCACCGTTTACTAACCCTGATGGCAAGCCACAGATCTACAATCTGGCATTTGGAGATGTGCACCTCTTCCCTGGATTCCTCGGGGAGCCTTTCAAGCAGTTGGATTCTGCAGCGGTCCAGAAGGGTGAAGTGCTTTATGGGCTGGTGGAGGTGCAGGCAAGGCCATGTGAGGAACTTTGGAGGGCATACAACGGTTTGCCGCGCAGCGGTGCCGATCTCAGGGCAGAGGCTCACGCGCTCTTCGACCACCGCCAGGCTGTGCTCGGCTGGGGACAGACGTCCGGTCGCTTGGCCAACCCGACCGACGATTTGACCGTCCGAGCCCTGATTCATGGCGCACCAGAACGAATTCGGACCGATGGCATGCATATTCTAGAGAACTTGGAGGATCTGGTAAGGCAAGTCTACGCCGATCAAACACAAGCATCAGGAGGGGAGCCGGCAGCCGAAAGCTTGCGATCGGCATTGCATGCTGCGCTGAAGATCAAGAAGCACCAGCTGCTGCTAGAGTGGCATCCTGACAAGAGACGGCAGCCTGAGGAAGCAAAGTTGATGACACAGCTGCTCATCCCACTCTTCAATCGCGTCTTCAAAGTCTTGGGCCATGAAGAGACTTGAGCTTTTGTGCGGCCATTTGTTGTCTGAATCAGCGCTCGCTCAGCCGCATGAACTTCTTTCCAGATTCAGCGGTACTCCGGCCATGAGAGGTGACCAAACAGAGGATCTGTCGAACTTTGTCAACGGATGACCATGTAAGGTCTGAGGAACGGCAAGAGCTGTAAGGGCGCTTGGGTGCCCACTATCAGTTGAGGGAAGTCTTGCGACATCTTGAGTGTCCCGATTCTCAAGCGGGGGGATCAAGCAGCCACTCTGTCCTCGGGCCTTTACGCCGAATCAGATGTGATTTATAAACGGTGAGTAGAGATTTTGTGGACCGCGCCGGAGTGCACAGTTGCAGAGTTTTTCAAGGACTGTCCCGTTCATCAGGCCCTCCGCAGACTTTGCAATGCCCGTGGCTGGACTGGCAGAGTAGAGATTTTGTGGACGCGCCGGAGTGCACAGTTGCAGACAGATTCTGCAACTGTGCACTCCGGCGCGGTCCACAAAATCTCTACTCACCGTTTATAAATCACATCTGATTCGGCGTCGTGGTCGTGGTCGTGGCAGCAGTAGTAGTCGTCCTCGCACGGCAGATTAGTTTCGTTAGGATTTTTTCAAGATTGGCCTCTCATACAAACAGCCTACAAGAGCGAAGGGTGACCCTGCCAAAATACCTAGGCTGACGCCGGGGTTCTACGATTCGATTCCATCCCGCACCGCTGCATGGGATCTTCAAGCTGAAGATCCCAAACGTCCCCAAACCCTCCCAAGACATCCCAAGCCTCTAGCCAGCGGGAGGCGAAGTTCGAAGCCGAGCCCTGCGACCTCGCCAAGTGCGAGGCCTGCAGAATTGCGTTCGTGTGCGTTTCGTTCGATATGGTTTTCTGATGATGTTGTACACCGTGGCGGCCTGAAATGAAACTGTTGTGGCGCTTGTAAAGGCTTGTAGAAGGAGATTTTTTTGCAACACAACCAGGAGCTCCTGGGGCAGCTGAAGCTGCTCTTGTTCTCAGGCCGGGGCTTCGGTGCTGTCTAGGGCAAATCAGGGTTTTGAGGCATGGAGCTTGGGGACAACGAGTTTCCAAACTTCGCTTTTTTCGGTTTGCTTTTGCTTTTGGGAGTTTGGCAGCTGCATGGACGTACTTCGGCGGTCCGGGCAACCGTGCCGCCGTGCCGCCCTCGATGATCCTTGAGATCGCTCACCGGAGTCCACAGCATGGAAGGCTCTGGCTGCAAACCCGAATCTTGCTCGGGAACAGCGATGATGATTCTCTCCCTCTTATCCTTTTAGTGCTGCTGCTCCTGCCTTCTCCTCCTCCTTCCTCCCGTACTACAGCTGCCGCGACTGCTTTCATGCACACCTTACGTCTACGGCAATGACAACGACGATGACTGCGGAGCAGCAGCAGCCTTTGCCGCCACCGCTGCCACCACTGCTTTCACCACTGCTATCGCGACCAGGCCGAGGCCCCCAGCAACCACGGCAAGCACAGCAACCACAGCAACGAAAGCAGCAGCTTTTTCCAACAGCTTTTTCCACCAGAAAGTAGGACAGCAGCATCACAGCGACAGTGCCAGTGTCGTGTCTGTCTTCATCTGCATCATCGCACCATCATTCGTCAGCACCCAAACCATCGTCGATACCGGCAGCATCATCAATGCTACAACATGGCCAGTCGGACTTGGCAGCTCTTGAAAGCTGTGACAACAAGCTGTAACAAGTCTTTCATCAGCTGCACGCCACTTCCTCTGCGGTTAAGCTGTGCATGGGAATACGCCCTGAGCCGACGGAGGCTCAGCAGCAGTTCTTTCTGGCACCGGAGGTGGTGCCGACTTCGTCAAGGCGACCCGGCAGCCCCCAAATTCTGCCTGCAACTTGTAGCCATGTCCGGCAAGATTGCTTTTCCAGGGCTTGGGGCTGAGGGCTGCGGGTCCGACCATGACTCAAAGTAAAGGGTCCAGGCGAGTTCGGGTTTCGCCGGCCGCTCCGACGGCCACAGTTTATGGACCCGAGAATCATCGCGATGGGTATTTTAATGATTTTAATGCTTCTGGTGACCGTTGTGATCATCGTGGTTTGTCTTGAATGCGATTCAGCGGATATGTCTGATGCTAGGCTGCTAGACATGACGTCTTTTAATAGCAGTTCAGGTCGTCACGACCCATCGCCTGTCTCGAATCGCCCGTCGCCTGCAGGAGCAGCTCCTCGTAAGGGAAACCTTGGAGCTCGCATGCCCCGGCCCAAGAGGGCCGAGAGGGCAGGGGGCCAAACGGGGCCAAACAGCGGGAGGGGTCTCCATAGCCGGCTATTCAGACTTGACTCGATTTTTCGTGAGGGCATACACGATGGTGCCGTCTGTGTTGGAGTTGCCTGCAAGATCATTTCGTTGCACTGTAGCTCCTTTATTCCTAGCAGGCGAGTTCGAGAACCGAGGCTTTTTGTCAATTCGCCTGCGAGATCTTGCCGGTTTCGAGCGGCTCCTTGGGCCGCAAAGCTGAGGCCACTGCTTCAGGAGGCTGCCACGTCGCGCAGACAGCTTGTCGCGAAACGGCACCTACAGTAGTCGAAGTCTTGAAGTGTTAGCCGTGAACGGCACCGCCGTTGAAGACTCTGGTAGTGGTGCACTTGCTGCCGGCCCACAGTGATCTTTGAGGCTTCCGCAAGAAGCTTTGTGTCGCATCGTGGACGGCCTGTGCTAGCTGCTGCTAGCTTTGCCCGCCCAGCTCGCTGAGCGGCCGCCCTGCCCAAGGCATGTGTCGCAGCTGAAGATGTTCTATGACAGACAGCAGGACACACGCCACACCCACCCTGAAGGTTTGCGCAGAGTGCTGGAGCTGATGGGATGATTGGACTTTTAGAGCGGGCCTCGGGTTGCCCAAGGAGGAACAGCTAAGGACCCTCTGAACTCAAAGGGTCCTCGACCTGGCAAATCCCAGTCTCCAACCCACCTAGCCAAGAAGTTTCCTAAGAAGAGCGGTCGCATGCCCTGGACTCGCAGGAGCTCCCGCCGTCTGAGCAGAAGTATCCAATTTTGGGCCTGTCCCTGCTGCCGGGAGCCCAGCTTGAAGTGTCCCGGCTTCTGGAGAAGAGGCTGACTTGGGGAGCTTTGGTTGGCGGAGAGTTGCGAAATTGAGCAAGCTGGGCCCTCTGGAGTTCGTGGAAGAAGTGTGGGTGAGGAGAGGAAGCGCTCAGCTTCGGTCACGGGTTGTTGCATATGAGTCCAGGACCGAGGGAGTCTAGGAAGAGGGACCTAATTTGTAACAGAAGTTTTAACGTAGCACTCACGCTGTCAGAAGCCGATCCCCTCAAGGACCTTGCCAACCAGTATTGCAAGTTTTGTAGCTGATGTGCAACTTTTACGTTTGATCGGCTTCCTCTTCTTGTCATCGCTGTTGTTTTTACGTAGTGGCAGTAAGAATCATAGATGTACGAATGAGAAGAAACGTAGAAAAACAGCCCTTCTCCTCCACGAGGCACCTTCTGGCCTCGGACCGCCTCGGCGAGTTCCACACCGAGCCCCGCGCTCATCAGCCGCCGTTCTAGGGTTATAAATAAGGTAACTATAATAATAATAATAATAATAGAGAAGTTCTCTTCTCAGTGGTTCCTTGCGGGTCGCGGGCAACGAGTGGATACTGATCACTGCGAAGGCTTCGTTAGGGTCCATGTGCCAACTGGGAACTCACATTGCGTTTGTCTGCGCTTTGGCAGGCTTGAAGGAAGTGTTTTTAACTTTTCCTGTCAGTTTTGCATGACAGCCTGCACTACACGTCGACAAATAAAAAGCTTGCTCAAGACAGTTCGGGCTCGCTAGAGCCAGAGCTGTTGGAGCTAAATGGAAGTAGAAGTGTGCGCACTGATAGACGTCAAGGCCAAACGGGACCGCGAGCGTTCCTTGATGCACCTCAATGCCGAGGTTAGAGCTCATCCCGGTGGACGAGGCAGAAAACATGTATATCAAGCAACCAGCCGGGTGCCCCGGTTGGAGGTCCCCTCGCACAGGGGTTCAGGCAGAGGTTGGTGTTGGTTCAGGTTTCTGCATGGCTTGAAGCCACGTTGGATTGCTCTTGAGCACTCGGGGCCGGCACGCAGCATGCATGTACAGGCACACCAGCATCCTGAACCCCAAACCTGCCCAAGCAGAAAAGCGGGAAAAGAAGGTCCAGCTGGAGCGCTACTTGATGGAAGGTAACTACGCTAAGGCCGCGGAGTGTTTGTGCAGAGAAAGAAAACCTCTCACTTCTCTGCTTTCAGGGCTTAGGACTTTTTGCTCAGGCCATGGCAGGCTCGTAGAAGCTCCGGACGTGGGCCCAGGGGTAGAGTCGTAGAGGGTTTGCTTTCCGGGGATGATGCGATTAATCATGATGCAGGTCCTTGCGAGTTTCGGGTTTTGTGGTTTCGTATTTGCAGGTTTGCAAAAACTGCGTTCCGGCTTCCTGAGCGGGACAGCACTATCGCCGCCCTCACTGCAGCCTGCCGGCCTCCCTAAAACTTTTACCTGCAACGAACGTCCCAGATCCACAACCTTCCACAAAGCGTTGCGGCGTTGCAGTGAAAGATGCTAGAAGTGGCAGGCGTCCAGGGCTATCTACAACATCGGCATGATGGCGTTGCCATATCACACCCTCCATGGGCTCACTTGTCGTGGGGAGTTTCTCGAAGCCCTACAGCTCTGGGCACTTTGGATCCAGCCGCTAGGTGCTGGAAGCACAGAAGGACGTGCCGAAGATGTGCCCTGGCTGTTCTTTCAGGATTTGAGAGACCCCTTTGGGGCCAAGTTTGTCAGAGGTTTGGGTTTCAGATTGCAGAGGCTGCAGTTGACTATGCAATGCCTTCATTTCAAACAGACATGTGAACACCTTCTACAAAGCCCCACACACCCCTTACAAAGCCTTTTGAAAACCCTAAGCTCTAAGCCAACCCTGAACCTTCAACCTCAAAAGAACCCCTGATCTTCGGGGGCCTCGGCTTCACATGCGGGAGCTCGCGCAGCACCTGAAGTGTTTTTAGAGTTTGGGGCTTGGATTTAGAGTTTAGTTTTTTGGGGTTTAGGGTTTAGCTGTGGAGGATGCGACACGTCCCCACCCTCACCCCACCGTGAGGTGTGCTTCCAGCGCCAGCACGACCGCAGTCTTGTATTGGGCTGCTGAGGTACTATGCCTTTTTCATGGAGAGGCTGATTGACACAGTCCGGCAAAAGGCGTGTCCCCATCCTCCTTGCCTTGAGACTTCAAGCGAGTTCATTGCCTGCTTAGGCCTTAAGGTCTTAAATCCCTGATTTCACAGTTTTCGCTTGAGCCTTTTAGCTTCAAAGGAAGTAAGCTTCGAAGGCCCGGTCCCGCTCCCTGACGGGGGAGCCTTTGACAGGTGGGTGCGTCTCTGGAGCGTTCCTACGAGACTCTCCCTGCTCAGCAGGCCGGGATCGGGGTTAGAGTTTGGCGGTCGCGGCTGACGAGGGAGCAGGATTGTGAGCTGCAGGACATGACGTGCAAACCCTCGTAACATAACTCGCTACCTGCCCGACACCCTCACCCTTCACTCCGACTCCGTGAGCCCAGAGTTCTGCAGAAACAAACTTGCTCCGAACACAATGTGTTTACGGCTTTCGAGTAGGAGTAGATGGGAAGGCTCCCTGCTGTCAGAGGGGAGACATTGGCCTTACCATTTCCAATCCCACAAGCACCAGATCTCAAGTACTCCGCTCACAAAGCCCTTTGCTTGAAATACGAAGTCCGAAAGGACACTGGAACTCCTGAAACCATAGAGCCCCAAGCTTCCGGAGGCGGCGCAGATGCTCATCCTAGCAGATGTGGGTTCCCCAGTCCACGCTCGAGAACGCGAGGTTTTGGCTTAGGGAGTTGAGAATTTGGATTGACGGTTTCGGATGTAGGTTTCTGAGGTCGTGTGTCTCGCGCAGAATCTCTAAAAGAGTTTCGCATTGAGGGTTTAGAAGTTACAAGTTACAAGCTATGCAAAGCTCAGGACTTCAGATTCAAAGCGAGGCATGTCTGAATCGGAGATGGTATTGCTCGCTCGCTCGCTCTTCCTTGTCTTCTTTGTTTCCTTGTCTCTGTCTGTGCGGCTCTCTCTCTCCCGCTCCCGCTCCCGCTCCCGCTCCCGCTCCCGCTCCTCCCCGCTCCCGCTCCCGCTCCCGCTCTCTCTCTCTCTCTCTCTCTCTCTCTCTCCCCCTCTCTCCCTCTCTATCGCGCTCTCTCTCGGTCACGGTCTCGCTGTCGCCTGATATGCTGATGTAGATTTGTGGATCGAGTTTTGTTTGCAGTGTCTCTGGCAGACTTGCTCCCTGCGCTGATTAACGGCCGTGTCTTGTCCATGAAGGCATGGCCATCCAGCAGTGCCAGATCAGAGCCCGGTATCAATGAAGCGGCTCGTGCGTAAAGCATGCAGGCGCCATCCTGCCTGGCAACACCTGAGCGAACAAAGCGGTTCAGCAGTAAGAGCCAACACTCAGCTCGTCATCGTCATCACCACGTCATCATGACGATCACCATCACCATGACAATTGACCGTGACCATGACCATGACCCCAGTCCTCGCCGCCCCTGTCACGCGCCACCGCCATGGCTTCCTCCACCACCACAACCACTGCAGCGCAGCAGCAACACCACCACCACGCCATCAAACCACCACCACCGCCGCCGCCGCCGTGCATGTCGCCATAACCAAGGCACTGATTTAACGGCCATGTCTTGCTCATCGGGTCATGGCCATCCAACAGTGCCAGATGAACAGTGCCCGGTGTTCAATGAAGCGGCTCGTGCGTGCAGCATGCTGCCGCCATCCTCCCGGCAACATTGGCGTGCCACACGATTTGGTCACCACCCGAGGTGAGCTCTGGATTAACGGCCGTGCTTTGGAAATCAATGCCTGGCCATCCAACAGTGCTATAGCAACAGAGCCTGGTATGAAGCGGCTCGTGCGTTCAGCATGAAGCCGCCATCCTCCTGGCGCTAGGTTGCAGCTTGCCGAGCCCTGACCACGAACATGCCCCATGCAAGCAGCAACGTCATCCTGCGTTCAACTTGTGAGCCATCCGCTTTCCCTTCCACTGAGGTGCCTGCGTTGCAGGAATTCGCAGTGAAAGAAAACGAGCGCAAGGCCCGAGAGGACGCCTGGGGGCTATGACGGCTATGAGTTCAGGTTTAGAGCAAGGGCAGCCGCGCCACGAGTGCTTCTCCCAATCTCAAAGAAGAGGCTGTCCGAGGCTATGTCATAATGTCATACTGGTGTTTCTGCTCCTCCGGATTCCTCCGGCGGAGATTCGGGAGTGATAGGGAGTCTCCGGTGCGTGTTCGGGGTGGTTGAGGGTTTAGGATCAGGGATGGGGTCTGTTGCAATACATCATCATCTGATATCATTTGCTTCAACTCTTGAAAGGGACTTAGCTAGCCCTCCTTCGAGGGGAGCAAGGACAAAACGCATTCTGTCATAAACCTGCACGCAGAAGGGCTGGCTTGAAATCCATCCTCCGCATATTGAAAGCTTGAAAACTGCTGCACCAGGGTGACTTGGAGAATTATCTGGGGCATTCGTGTCCTTGGCTTTAGTGAAAGTTTAGTGCATTTGCCCGAGGAGTCGGACGATCCGATGGGCGACCTGACTCCCTCCCTGACGCGAAGGGCGCCAGTGGGGCTCGTGAAGTGGGAGGCCCGCCATCCGAGAAAAAGCCAAAGACTGAACCCAAAGACAGAAAGCAAGCCCCTACTTCAGCGATCTTCTGTGCTCTGGGCAGTAAGCCACTGCTGGTCGCTTGGTTTGGGGTGTTTGCCGACCTCTGGGCTTGGGAGGCCTGGAGTAAAACCTGGTTCGAAGCATGCAGCCTGCTGGGTACCCCCACCTTCAGGTTTGGGCTTGTGCAGGTCTCAAGCTTAAGTAGAAGAAACATGGAGCAATTGAGCACCTAGCTGGAGCTTTTAGGAGCGGTGACGAGCCTGGACTTAAGCACTGACCCTCGGGTCTTACATCCAGGCATCTTTCCGAAAGCGTATAAAGCCTCAGCCCCCCTGCGCTCTAAGTGCTAAACTAAACGAAACCTTCGACGCCACAGCGTAAACCTTCATGCCTCGGAGCCCGAAGGCGACACTCTAAACCGCCCAAGAAAGATTCCAAGTGGAAGGTGAGAGATGGCCGCCTCCACTTTATCCGGTCCGAGCAGAAAAGGTCCGCGTTCGGGGTTTTGGAGGGCTTCGAGTTCTGGCGGCTGTCAGAGTCTGGAAGACACCGCCATGTGGGCTTGGGATTTGCAACTTTGGCGATGGGGCGATCTTGGGTGCAGTTGCAGGTTTGGGCAGCCTCCCTTGTCTCCAAAAGTCTTGTCCGCAACGTGTTGCGGCCTTGCACTCCGAGTTTTGTGAAGTGGCATTTCGTTACACTGTAGGACTTCGTAAGGTGACCTTGAGGCATTGCCTCATTGCCGAAAGCTGCCGACGAGTATTCAGCGAATCGCTTTGGAACCTGTCTGCATCCTCGGCTGCGGTCGTGTAGGGCACCAGCCATGGTAATCATCATCGTCACGACGACCAGAACAGTCGTCATCATCATTGTCATCATCACCGTCAGCAACAGCCCGGAGCATTAGCACCACCAGAATCCTTTGTACTCGTTCTGGTCGTCCTCCAATTGGTTGCGGTCGTAGTCGTCGTCTTGGTCGTAGTCGTCGTCGTCCTCCTCCTCCTCCTCCTCCTCCATACCCGTCGTGGCGAGCATCCTCTTTCTTATTCCCAACCTCGGCACCCTTGATCTTCATTGCCATCGCAATCACTACACCAACATGACCGGATGCAAAGCATACGTCTACTTAGTAGTCTAATTAGTGATTGTGACCGCCACAATGCGACATATAAGCAGAAAGGGAGAGTACGGTCAACCGGCATCAGCGATTTCGGGTGTTCTAGCGTCCGAGCTTGAGCAATCGCATTGCATGTGTGGCAGCTTTACATGTAGAACTCATCCTTCAACGCCAGCTGCTTCACTGCCTCTACAGAGGTCCATGGGCTTCGTGGCAGCCCATGGAGTTGGGCATCCCTTCAAGACCCTAGAATTTTGTTGCAAATTCAGTAGCTCCACCACTTCTCCCAACGGCTGATCTCTGAACCATAAATTGCGGTTAAGCTAAGCTTCTATGAACCGAAACCTTCCCTGACCAAGCTCTTGGTCGAGGCTGGAGCTGCCAGCAGTGGACCTCATGGTCAACACCATCGGTGTGACACTCAGACTCTTCGGAGGGCCCTTCAAAGCCGGTTTCTGTTGGGAGGCCGAGCCTCTTTGAGAGGCAGCGCTGCTATCGTGCCCTGAGGTTATGCCACCGACCTTGAACGCATTGTGTGAGTTTGCACTGGCCAAAGGCGGCCTGAATAGTGACGATGCATGCTTTGAGACCGGGTGCTTCTTGCGTGCATCAAGCATGCAGAAATGGCGAGAAGGCCCGTGCGCAGCAGCACAACATCTGCCACGAAGTGTCTGCTTCTCAAGCAGTTGAATGGCAAAGCGTCATCAAACAGGCATAGCTGCTCTCGTAATGTGCTGCTGTGCCAATGCACTGGTGCGATTGACTAGCTCAGAACAGGTTGGTGTAGTCGCACGACCACCGTGCGCATGTGACCATTTGGATCCTTGTGCAAGTTCGGCCAACCACACATCACCCATCTAGCTCTCTTGCGAGGAGACCCGAGACCGTATCTCAAGCCGAAGTTCCCCCCCTGAAGCACATACCTCATGCCTTAAGATCCATATAAGAGTGCAAAAGCGTTGCCCGTTTCACTGCGAAGTGGCGTGCTCCGGTCCACGGAAGCCGACGAAGAGGCAGACGCCATCGGGAGCTGGAGGTGATCGTAAGGAAAGGTGATTTCGGATTTGTCCCCTACGATGCCATGCCTTCTGGATAGAGGCACTGCAGATAAGGGCTGTCGTGCCTTTCGGCGAGAGCTGTGGTTTCATGGGGTGGCTCGATGCTTCATGTCTTCGTGGCTTAGATGCTTCCCTACTGTAGCTTCTCGAACCACAAGCTCCGAGATCACCTTCTCCTGAGTTCCCTGTTGCCTCTCTCTGTGAGGGAGAACCAGCTATGGTAGTATTTGGTAGTATGACATCACGGCTGCTGCTGTAGCTGTTGGACAAATGGATTGAGCACGCGACCTTGGGACGTTGGAAGCCTAGCCTAGACGAAGAAATGCTCGAAGAGCAGAAGCGTGTACGATGGAATGGAGCTGCTGAGGATTTACGGGGGCGTTTCGGCTTTTGGCAGGCTACATCTTCTTATGCTCTGATGCTCTTAGTGACAACTCAAACACAGACAAACGGCTCTAAGCTCTGAGCACGGCGGCCTCAGAGCCGCCCGCAAGCAGAGGCCACGGCTGTGGGATTTGAGCGTTGGCAGCTACCCGCTGGCCCGAATGGGAGGGGAGTTCTGTACCGAACTGGACAGAGGCTCCATCTACGACGTGTCTGAGAATGGCACTGCCAAGACGAAGCTATCTAAGCAACGCCGTTCCTTGGAAAGCGAAAGCCTCCTCGGCGCCTACAAAGTCTACACCCTAGCTTGACCTTGAAAGAAGACATTCCACATTCAAGTCTGCCAGCATACATCCCATTTGCCATGGCCTTGGTGGCTGCTGCTGATCCCCTCTGCCTTAAGCCAGGGAGCCTCCCGCGCGCGAGGATAACGGCAGAGATTTGCAGAATTCTTGTCAGCACAGACATTCCAAACCCTGCCCAGGCTGTTGCAAAGACCCTGGCAGCCGCTCACATGCTTTCCGCCCACCAAGAAACCCTCCCAGGATCTTCGCCCGAGCCGAGCTTCCCACAGCAGCTCGGAAGCTGCATGGCGCTACGGGAGCTCTGCCCGTGGCTGCGGCAGGCAGAGAAGCTTCAGGACTTGGGGGCTCGGTTCTGGGTCGTGGGAATTCTGGCTCTGGCGGCTTTGGCGATCTTGGATTGATCCATGATGTCAGCTTCTCAGTGTCGGCCACGCGGGCTTTTTGACGTTAGGGTGGTGTGTCAGGTTGTTTCCGAGAGTGAAGCCTTGCAGTTACTTAAGAAAGCCAAGAGAAGAGTGTTGAGCATGCGTTTGGGTTCGCCACTACAAGGACGCGCACAAGAGGGTGCGCTGTAGCTTAGTGGTTCGTGATGTCTTGGACTGCAGAAGGGACATATCCCTGCAGTAAAAACTTACGGGGGCGAGGAGGTCCAACTCCTGAACCGTGGAGGCTTCGCCTGGGCCCAGCTCTGCAGCGCACGGCGCAGCCAGCGGCCCCAAAACGTGGTTGCCTTGGCTTGTGAGATGGTGGCAATTCTGCTTCTTCTGGAGTCTGACGAAGATGAGGGTCCAGTTTTGGTTTCATTCGGCATCGGTGCAAGGAGCGCTTTCGCGGAGGGTTTGGAGCTCGAAGGCTCGGACACCCCGGCTAGAGCTAGGCCACCTCGAGCTTCTCCAAGCAGACTCCGGACATCTCCCACCGATCCGCATGGCCCAAGGTGGTCGTGTGCTTCGCAGGGGATGCATTGCAGGATGACAAGCAAGACGAGGAGGAGGCCTCCGGCGACGAGTTCAATTCTTCATTGTCTCGGGCCGTGTTTGGTCTTCCATGCATGCCTCTAAGAGGAATTAGATGATTTCGGACTCAGATGCTGCAAACAAGAGCTCGAGAACAACAGCCTAAGCCTAAGACTTGTCCCCCCAGGATGTCTTGGAGGACGGTATGCTCATGAAGCGCGTGGTCAAGCAAGCCCAGGATCGAGAGCGGGCGGTGTTCCAAACTTCGTCCCTAAGTAGAACTGAACACGGCACCAAGCCAGGTGCTGCGACGCCGAAATCTTGAGATCAGATTTCAGCCCCCCTCCTAATGTCTACATGTCTGAAGGCAAGACCGGGCTTTAGGCGTAGAGAAAAATTAGCCCAGGAGGGAGCTCCCGGCCCGCTCATGGGCGACGAGGTCACAGTGTCCTATGCGCCTTGGCCACTCCGTGCTAGGCTTTTTTTAATTTGGGGTTTCGATGAAGTTTGGTGATTCAGCGTTGAGGATGCAGGTTTCAGGCCTGCAGGAGTTAGTGTCTTTGTCACATGATTTGGAGTCTGGGGATGGCGCTGTCGGCACGAGTAGGATTGGAATTCGATTTTTTTAGAGCGGAGTGTCGCACTTATGGCCTGCGTCAAGTTTTTTAATCCATCCGGGCCTTCAAAAGTAGTCGACAGGAGACTTTCGGATCTGCACTCTTCTTTGCTCCGATGGTTTGCCTGTGCAATGCCTCTCTTCACGGTTTCAGGGCCCCTGGACCCCCAAACCAGATCCAGTTCCTTGATTCCTTGGACGCCTTGGGGCCAGACGATTGCACTCTCGGATGGCACCCGCGTGGAGTCCCTGGAGAGCCAGCGCCTCGTCTTGGTGTGGTCAGGGTGCTTTGTGCCTTCCCTACTGTCTCCAGGTCACTTCGATGGTGATAATCATTATGCCAACTGCAAAGTGTGAGCCAACAGTGATTGTGTTGGTCAGGGCATCATGACGAAGAGCGCAGCGATGGTGATGATGACGATGTCATGCGATGGCGATTGCAATGATGGCCGTAATGATGATGAAGAGGATGATGGATATTGCGATGATGATGATGATGATGATGATGATGATGATGACGCTCATGATGATGATGATGATGATTGTGGTGCTGCTGCTGCTGATGATGATGTTGACACTGATGATGATGATGATGATGATGATGATGACGCTGATGACGCTGATGATGATGGTGATGCTGATGATATGACATGATGGTGATATGAGGAGTGATGATGTGGTGATGTGATGATGTGATAATGATGCTGTCGATGAGGATAGTTCGATCAGGACATAGTGACGAAGCCGAAGATCTTGCTCGTGACGATGACTCCACCCGTGGTGGCCCGGAACCTTCAACCCCAGTTCCCTTAATTTTGAAGCCCTCAATTCCACCAAAATCCTGTGACAACCTGATTGATCGAGGCGAAAATGCCACCTTTAAGCTCGGTGCTGAGGAGGTCTTCCGGGGCTTCGACGAAGCCGTGGCCTCCCCGGTACTGCACTTGAACACGCCCGAATAAAAGTATGTTGGACATCATACTTCCCAGAATCGTAGAGATAATAGGTGCCCACAAGACTAACAAGTACCTCAATACATAGAAGACTTGTAGGCGCAGCAACTCCCTCGAACGGGCCGGGGAGCTGGCGAGGTAGGCAGAGTTCCTGCATCGCCGGTACCAGCTTGGGAAAGCTTGGTCCTTTCGGTTCTGACGACTTGTGGCTGTGTGTTCGAAATCTCGAAAAGGACGGACCAGAATTTGTGTCACAAGGTGTCGTCAGAGATAGAAATGCGTCAGTCGTGCAGCTCACTGCATTTCTCCACCAGCAGCATCCAGGCTTTGAGCTGCACCGACTGTGGCACCATGAAGTTGAGCTGGAAAGTTTGCACGATATCTCGACAAGGTGCAGAAATCCGTTCTGACACAGCAAGGCCAGGCCTAGGTGTCTTGACACCACGCTTCCGCTTCTGCTGCCAAGGTGGCATCCATGCGCCTCTGCCTTGCATCTTCAGGATTTTGGATGCAAGGATGAGGGTTTGGGTTTTGGAGCGGAGTTCTTTCATGTGGTAACCATGCCGCATGCCTTGCGTGTTAAGGTAGTGCGTCCTTGGTGAGGCACAGGATCACGAAACTCGTGGGACGTCTCGGCAATGCACCCCTGAAGCTCCTCCAATGTAGCTTTGAGGAATGCACTCGTCTTATGAGGGCTGCAGGCAGAAGCCAACATGCCGCGGCCCACGTCCCAACAACAAGAAGTGCCGCAAGCTTGCTCAACCCACGTGCATTGGCAATTGTTGTAGGGTTAGATGTGGAGGCCTCTTCCTTGAGGCAGAAACTACAAGACTCTGAGCATTGCACCCTGAACCTGATCATTCAAGCACAAAGATGGCCTTGTTTAGGAAGCAAATCTTCCCGTGGTATCAGATTTTAGCCGGAAACCTTTCTGCTTCGCAAGGGTGTTGCGCAGGCAAGACGTCGAGCCGAAATTCATATGTACATGTGGTTGTATATATGTAAACGTGTTTGGTGGTGAACTTCAGACTACTGCAGAAGATGTATCGAATGCTTTTAAGCCTGTGATGCCAGAAGAAAGGACGAAGTCTAGGAGCCTTGATCCTCCACAGGTGCTGGGGCGAGCGCGCCGTGTTCAGCGTGGCGCCGGACCTGGCTTTTGGCCAGGCCTCAATCCCGAGAAATTGGCGCTAATCTTTAATGCCCGGAGATTTGTGACACGGCAGAGACTCCGGCCCAGCGGTGATTTTAGGGTTCAAAACTCATGATCCCGGTTTCTGTTCATCCCCTGGAGCTTTGTCACGAGATCTTTTCTGCCTGGCATTTGTCCAGGATGGCTCGGACGAGGTGCCACCCAATGCCACGCTAGGCTCGCCACGAAAGGAGGTTGAATGTAGGAAGGTCTGCCCTGAACGTCAGACTGTTAATTCGGGCGTCGTGGAGTTCGGCAGTTTGGTGCTGCAGTGAGATCTACGAGTCTCTAGCTCGCCCGCATACTCGTGGATTTCCGGCTTAAGCTGCACATCTTCACTCCCGACAGAGGGCGGAGAGCCGCGAGCTTAATGCTACGTTGCAGAGGGGAACGCATTCTTTTGAGGTGACTCTGCGATCATGGTGTGACAATTTTCAACAAGAATGTGGCTCAACAGTGTCACTCCTGCGAAGCGCAAAACCATACCCATACTAAACCTCAAAACTGAGATCCAAGACTCCAAACCCCCGAACTATAAACCCCAAACTATAATCCTGAACCCTAACCCCATCTTGGCCAGTTATTGACGTCGAGCTTTTGAGCTTCGTTGAAGTTGAGGAGGAAGACGAGGCCAAAGATTTCGGAGTTGCAACGCTGTCTCCTAAGTGAAACTCTAGGCCAACTATGGCCCAGGCCTGCGCCTTGTAATCTCATCCCCTCAGAAAGAGGACTTACAGACGAACATTCCGCGCCGAAAGATTTGGGCGTCGACATTTGGAGGTTCATGTGGAGGATTCGGGGATTCGTGTCCTCGGGGGCATGGGGCGTGAGGGATCGCGAGTGGGGTTCGGTTTAGAACTTTCAAGTGGCATGGCTCATGAAGTTGTGGAACGGCTTGTGCATGCAAAAACAGCGTAGCTGGTGTCCAGCTACCTGGGATCGAGACACGCCGCAAAGAGGTCCGGATCTCCGTGTCAAGATGACAAAGTTGCAAGTGCCTTTAGCGATACCCTCGATGGCTGGCTGCATAAACCGGAACCTCTAAGCTGGAGGTCCTCCTTGGCCTGATGAATGTCCTCATGTCCAGCATAGCACCGACACAACATCAAAGGTATGCACATCCAAGATCCAAAACTCGCCGTAGTGGCATGTTCGTTTCGCTGGCAGAACGACTTCGACCTGGACGGATTTGGGCGCAAGGCGCAGTCAAAGAAGTTGCTCTGATCCTGTTGCGAGACAGCTCCGAGGTGTCGCGGTGTAAAACCACAGTAACAAGGCTTGCTTGGCTACGATTAGGCAGATCCAAAAACAACTGTTACACCCGTTGTCTGAGAAGAGCTGCCTCTAAGGCAATCACTGGAAGACCCATTTCCATGCTCCTGACCTCCTGGGAACCCCGAAAATTGCACCGCACGACCGGGAAGCACCGGAGACCTTTGGCTGCTAAGCCTTTGGCTGCGACCAAAACAACGACCCCTAGACTCACAACCTCGAACATACAGACGACCCCATTCACTCGCGATCATACCCGGATTTGAAGGTTTCAAGCCCGAGATTCGAACAGAGGATCTGGGTCCCGGTGGCGAGGATCCAAATGGCAGGCCAGTTGTTGACTTGATGTGGAAGAAGAGGCGGTTTTTAAGATCAGGTTCGTTGTCTGCCTTAATCTCGCTTAAGACCGTTTTCAGCCTTCGGAAGCACGGAAACATTTCAACAGGCTTCATGTCATTTCCCTCCGCACCAGATCCATTTAGTTTTTTGGCGGTCTCGGCTTTCTGAGAAGACGATGCTTCTTTGTGGATCAGGATGGTGTCGAACCACCCAATTTCCGGAACTTCCATGTGGGATAAGGGATTCCCTGTGCATCTGCAGGTACATCTGGGAGCGCTGTGGCCAGGCACGTGTAGTCTTCGGGCAAGTACGCAACAGGATTTGGACGTGCAAGTCTGGAGGTCTACAATAGGAAGCTCCAGAGATCAGCAACTAGGTTCTTCTTGAACCACTCTGTAAGAACGGTATAATATGATCACCAATTGGGCCTCATCCATCTTGAATGGGCGGGTGTCGATTCTGTTTATATTTTTCTGAAGATCCAAAGATTGAAGTACGGGCTGTCGAGGGGCTTTAAATCTTGGCGTCGAAGTCTCATGATTTGTCATTTTGAACGGCTTCTGGTTTTTGGCTGCAGAGGGCACTTGAAGGTTGTCCTTTGCAGGTTTCGGGATGCACATGTCTCTGTGAAGGCTCAGGTTTGAATCACTTTAACCTATAGGCCTCGGGATTGGATCTTCGAACCTCAAAGACAACTGTCAGTTTAGATCTGGGCCTAAGTCTGGTCCCGGTCCTGCTTTGAAGGAGGTCTTGGTAACCCATCGCCTGGCCGAGGGCATTGGCAAAGCGGACGCCCGGCTTAGTTTGGCCTTGAGCTTCGAGGGAAGGTTCCGACGTCCAGCCAATAAACTCACGCGCGAGAGGTAGGGTAGCCTCGCGTGAGGTGCACACCTCTCAGAGTCTACAAGCCCGGGTTTCTCGAATCACTCTGTTCTGTGCGGCGCACCGCGCACCTCCTATTGCAGCTTCGGAGAATCCCTTACCCCTTATCTTAGTCTGTGTTCTTATCTTTTTGGTAGGATACCCCTAAGATTATAGGTTCCATAATAACCGGGGTGGTTGAGGGGAGAGCGGACTACGGATCTTTCGGGCACTTTGGGGAACCATGGAAGTTCTGGGGAGAACAGGGTATTTCTAGGCCGTATGCCCTGTTTGGACGCCCCTCCTTGAAGGATTCCAGAATCAGATTCTTGACGCCATTGCTACCTGAGAGCACCCTGAGCCCGCGTTCGCCCTGGAATTCAAGGGTCGTATCCCGTCCCGAACCTTTTCCGAGCAGGGCAGCTTCAGCATCCAACAGCCGAAGCCCTGGCTTTCTAAGACCAAGAGAACACGTAGAACTCGGGAGACTCTGATCTGGGAGAATGCATGCCGTGTCATTTAAAATTTAGTGTGAACAGACTGTACTTTGTTATCCATATCCTGACAAGCCCTTACGCCTAGCACTCCGATCTCGCCCAGTTCGCGAGGGGTTTTGGGTTGAAGGTGCCAGGATACTTAGCCCTGAAGCTCAAGGCAAAACTCCTTGCGAGTTTGGCTGGGATAGCTTTTTCATCATCTGGATTCAGGATTTCGCGATTTCAGAGAGCCCAGGGGCTACAGGGTCTTAGCCTCGACCTTCAGGATATCCAACACGAGTTTATGCCGGGCCGCATCTTCATGGCGGTGAAGGGTGAGGTGCGGTTTGCTTGGAGGGTCAGGGTTTTGAGCTCCTCGTGGCTTCGGGGCCAACTTGGTGGAGCTTGGCTTGGGGCCGCTGGGCATCGGAAGCTCTAGGAGTAGGGGGGAGTCCTGTGTGCTGGAGAGTCATGGTACCATAAACTGCAGGCAGCGACCCCTGAGGCGCCGGAAAGAAGTTCCACGTTGCTGACCGTGCCAGGTGCTGTTTGCTGGCGAGCCGGGTTGTGAGATCGATGAGGAGGAGCTCGAAATCGTGCCGAAGTGAATTGATTTGTTATTGCCTAAGATGCAGGCCCTGCGACACTGAAAAACCAAAGTCCTGGTGCAAGCGGGCGAGCAGAGCCAGCCCTGCCAAATCTCGACTCTCTCTCTCAACCAGATCATGAAGAATGGTCAGGAGTCGTTCTGGGAGATCGATGAAGATGTGGAGGGCCAGGACCTCAATTTCGGTGCAGCTCTGTGCTGGCAGCAGATTATCCGTCGAGTTCTGCGCACTGGCCAACGCCACCCTCACCTGCCAAGATCCAGCTAAACTCTAGAAGGAGGACTGGAACCGTCTCGCTAAAAGTTCAAAGGTAATGTAGTTTTCTGGAGATGAGTCGATCTGTAGATTTCATGCTCGGCATTGTTAAGGCCAGCGGTGCCTCTTCGTGCACCTGAAGAAATTAGAGGAGGACACACGGTGGCCAGCCGAAGCCCCAGCTATAACGTTCCCGTGGGTTAGCTTGTTTTGCACACTATGCTCACGTAGCCGCACGAGCATGAGGAGCATTGAGGAGCATCAGAGCATGCTGGAATTCAATGCGACGGAAGGAAAGACCAATCAGGAATAGTCGAGGAAGTAGCATTCTTTCGCAATGACTTGGGCGCAACTTTGTCACTGCGACGTAGCGCAAAACACCAAATGGCATGAGAATGGCTGAAGCGGCGCCATGTTAGAGTCTTGAACGTAGTATGCCCGGTGACGGCCTCTGCCTTAGAGGCATGCAGTTTGAGAAGGTACAGCATCAGATTTCTGAATCTGCGAACGGCTTTGCTGGTGGGAAGCCTTGAATAAAGCTTCGGGCCAGCCCGAACGAGACTATAAAATCAACCAAACGCTTACCCAGCAACATCTAGAACCGGTATACCCCGCAACGACTTCCAGTCCGAAACGAAAGCAGAGGCAAAGTCGCCGATACAAGGATCGGAGTGGTGATGACTTTGTTTAGGGCTGGGTGAACCACCCAACCCCAAGGATTAGAACATTTTTTAGGGGAACGCCCTGCTCTACACTCACAAAACAAGGCCTCAACCTTACCACCAAGCATGCTTACACAATCACCTCGACATATAAAAACTGCTTGCCGCGGCATCTGATTCTGGGCTGACAGCAACAGGTTAGAGTAACTTTTTGGCTCCACCGGCTTCATCAAAGCATGGAGTATCAGGGTCATGATCCATACCTGTGTTGTCCTTGCGAGAAACCAGGGTGGCAGCCAAACGAGTCTGGACATCAACAGCTCGTAAATCAAAGGCTCTAGTTCTGCGAGTTTTCTCTTGGCTTCCACCTGTTCAGTGCATGCTTCAGCAAGTGGGCCAGAACCACTTCCGGTTGCTCGTGCTACCACTGTGTGATGTCTTTCTATTCCAAACCCGCAGCAACTCTGCAGAAGTCTCGTAGTTTAAAACTTTAAAACCAACAGGTGGCTGATCACAACCCGTCATTTTCGTTCTACCACGCCAGATATAATGGACGGATTCTACATGTCCTACCCCTGTTACGAGGATATGCTCGTGGAAGATCCTGAAGATCTGCTCGATGCTACTGAGTCATGAAAATCATATGATTGAATATTTTTAGTTTATATTCAAGAACCATTACTAAGCTCTGCAAGGGATCCTTCTCATCAACAAACGGCAAGATATGATTTCGATTTCGGCGGAACATCTCATGGATGAAGCAAGTTTCAATTTCGTTGGGGTTAAAATGCGAGCGTACGAGATATTTGAACTAACATTTTGTTTTTTTACGAGAACATATACGAGAACATATTTGCGTGCTGGAAATGTAAGATTCCTCTCACATTTCCCAATCTTTTTGAACATCACAGATATTGAGGAGAACCATTCCGGACGTGGTCTTAAGAAGCTAGTATGTGGGGCAAAGTATTTGGTGGTGATTGGGTGAGCTCCAGGAGGTAACGTGGTCTCTTGGTGGTTTTTGTTACAACTTTAATGACAAGTAGTATATGATAAGATCTTAAAAATATAGTGATTTCTATATTTCATTTTACATCTAGAAGAGATAATTGTTAACAAGATGTAGGTTAATTTATGTGTTTTTATCTTTGAATGAGTTTTTTGCAGATAGTTGGTTTATACGGCAAGTTCTTGGATGCTTACCAAAAGTTTAGTCTTTATTGGATTTAGTTTGTTGGAATTTAGAATTATTAGTATTCATATCTTTATAATATTCTTGTTGTATATAATATTGGGTTTTTTTATTTATATTATTAATATATACATATAAATATATAGATATTATATTTATATTTTATATTCTGTTGTATATATTTTTATATATATTTATTGTTCCATTTAATATATCTTCTATATTTATCGATATTTAATCTATATAATTTCAAAATAAAAGTCATATATGTTGTCTTTAGAAAATTATCTATATTTAAAATTGAAATTCTTCCACAAAAAATTCTCTTTTTCAAAGTTCTTACTATATATATATATAAATTTTAATTAATATCATATTTTATT
>CAJNDV010021691.1:0-12185 GCA_905221635.1 Symbiodinium sp. CCMP2456
CGGAGTTGCCAAATTCTTGGCGAGGACCTGCCGGGGCTTTGGGTTTACATTCTCGCGATTTTAGGCTTTAGGCGAGTCTAACCCTAGGGCTCCAAGTATACAAATAGTACCTACTTTGGGGTCTAAAGTCTATAAATAGTACCTACTTTGGGCTATTTGTTGGTCGCAATTTTAAGATGCGATAGCATGCAGAGGCTTCATGCAGTGTGGTTACTCTGAATTGTCGGGGCCTCCGTGCCGGCAGCGTAAGAGATATAACAGGTCCAAAAGTACTCGCAAAAGGATTCGACCCGATGCCAGGCCCTAGTAGCTCTAAAGCTGAAGTGCCGAGTTCTTGACCCTTCGGAAAGCTTCGCCAAAGCACCTTGGCGACCACAGAACCACCAGTCGCTTGGAATGGTTGAGGAAGGCAGCTTCCCAGAATACCCTTCTTCTTCAGCTCAGCTTGTTCGGGACTTTGTGCAATGCAGAGCTTGTCCAGAAAGACCATGATAGGTGGAAGCACGGTGCTTCGAAGTCTCTGCCAGAAACATAGGAAAAAACAAGTGAACGACATAAACCAAGCATGAGCTGGGTCGGTAGTTTGGCAGCACCCCTTCAATCCGAGCTACAGCGATCAAGGGGCAAGCCACAATAGCTGCCACAAGTGCTGCTCTTGAGTTGTAGACAACGAGGAGAGTGCACAGCTTGGTCCAGCGGGATGTCTGCTAATCGTGACTGAGGAAATCGTCGAAAGAGTCGGCTTGACGACTCAGCTTGTAGTTTGCTGCGTCAACACGGAACATGCCAGGGTCCGGTGGCTTCCAATGCTTCGCCCACCCTCCCAAGCAGACGTGCAAGGGCACTCCACGCAGCAGCTGGGGCTCCAGTGTGGTTAGCAGCTCTGGTGCTCCCATCTCGCAACGTGTGCAGCGGCCAACGGGTTCAAATGTGGCTACAAGTGCTTGAATGATGTCATTCTAGAGACCAGTCACAGGTCTTTCTAGCTACAGTGAGCCTCTACAACCTTCGCTGCTGCTACTGCTGCTCCTTCCTGCTACTGCTCCGCGGCTGCAGCTACTGCTGCTACTGCTACTGCTACTGCTACTGCTACTGCTACTGCTACTGCTACTGCTACTGCTACTACTACTACTACTACTACTACCACCACCAACTTTTTCAGGGCCTGGAGCAGGGATGGATGTTGCGGAGGAGAGCAGCTCTGAGCTTCAGGGCCACCCTGTCAGGCGCAAATGCCGGATGCAGGTCGACAGGCACTAGATCTTAGGGTTTAGGGTTTAGGGTGTAGGGTGTAAGGTTTAGGGTTTAGGGTTTAGGGTGTAGGGTTTGGGGTTTAGGGCTTAGGCACTGGATCCTTCCGTCGTCTAAAGTTCAGGTGCAGCTGCTTCGGGTGTGGGATTAGGAATAGCTTTGCAGAGCTAGGCTCTGACTGGCCCGGCTATGTATGGAGTTGGTCCATACTACATTTAGTGTATATTTGGGCTACTTCATAAGTCAAATCAGCCTCCCTTAGGTAGATCCTAAACAGCAGGTCCGAAGTCCTTAATGACAGGTTCCGGGTTTAGGGGTTTGGGGTTGAGGGTCTTTTGGGCTTATGGGTTTAGGGTTCAGGGTTTATGGGCTTATAGGTTTTCGCTTATTTACTTTGTTTGGCCCAGATAAACCCTGCCAGCTTGCCTGCTTCATGCGTACGGTCGCCAAGTGGTTCAGTGCCTCGGAAGGGCACGACTGCGATTGAGCCGTGCCCCTATTATGATGGTGATGATGATGGTGATGATAACGATGATGATGGCAGCTAGTCTTGGCAGTAGCGACGATTCATAAGATGAGCAGCATAGCCTGATGATAGTGATGAGTGTAGCGGTGCAGGTGGTGGTGACAGGGGTGCTAGTTGCAGTGTTTGTGTAGACACTTGAAGATGCTCAAGCTTCGTCAAAAGTATCGGGGTGCCTTTCATGGAAAGGGCGGCGCAAGAGCTGTGTCCAGACATGACCTGACATTTAGCTCCATCCAGTCGCGGCACCACCTCGCAAAGCCTATCCTGTTCCACCCTTGTCCCGAAAGCCCGTTTAAGCGTACAACCCACAGCCCTCATCGTTCCGATCTTCTCGAAATGTGAGCTTCATAAAATTTGGTAAACTTCTTGCCAAGCCCCAAGATCAAAATCCCCAAGAAGGCCTTGATTTGCCAAAGGCCACCACGAGCCCGGCAGTACGGAAGCACCTCTGCAAATCAGATATGTTGCGACTTTGATTCACAAGCATCAGCAGCATAGAGTAGTAGTAGTAGTAGTAGTAGTAGTAGTAGTAGTAGTAGTAGTAGTGGTAGTGGTAGTGGTAGTGGTAGTGGTAGTGGTAGCAGTAGTAGTACTAGTACTAGTACTACTAGTAGTAGTAGTAGTAGTAGTAGTAGTAGTCGTAGTAGTAGTCGTAGTAGTAGTCGTAGTAGTAGTAGTAGCAGCAGCAGCAGCAGCAGGAGTAGCAGTAGGAGTAGCAGAAGCAGTAGCATTAGCAGTAGTAAGTTGTAGTGCTAGTAGCAGTAGCAGTGAGCAGCAGTAGTAGCAGTACTAGTGGTGGTGGTGGTAATATTCGTGGTAGTAGCACTCTGCAGTGGTGGTGGCGGTGGTGGTAGTAATCGTGATAATAGTAGCAGTAGTAGTAGTAGTAGTAGTAGTAGTAGTAGTTGTTGTTGTTGTTGTTGTCGTCTTCGTCGTAGCAGTAGATCCGTAGAAGCCGTGGTTGTAGCAGTAACGAGAGTCGACGACGGTGGTTATCCTTCTCATTACCCCTCTAAAAGGTGCGAGACAGCAAATCCCTATCTAAGTATGTCATCACAAATGTGAACAAGGATGGATTCGGAATGATCGGGCTTCCAGTTCTTAGGGCGAACCGGGCTCTATCCGAAAAAGACGGGCCTTGTGCGTGATTGGGACAGGCACGAAAAAGAGGGTTTCGGGCATCGAGTCCATGCTAGCGTGAAAAAACACAGGGCCTACTCTTCATACAACTCGTGATGCCTAAATATAGCTAGCTAATGCAGACATGCACAACACACACACACACAAGCACAAGCAAAGCAACAACAGAGAAGGACAGAGAGAGAGAGTCAGAGAAAGCTGACTCTTGCCCAAACGCAGCAAAGACCTGAACTGATAAAGTACAAAGCTGCACCTAAGACACCCTGAGAGACCAAACCCAAACCCAAAACCCTAAAGACCCTGGCTTAGGGGTTAGGGTTCAGGGTTTAGTATGTTGGGCCTAGGGTTCATTATTCAGGGTTTAGGGCTGAAGATTTCGGCTTTAGGGTTTAGGGTCAAAGGGCCTTAACTAGCAGAGAGCTATGTAAGGGGATACTGTTCCCAAGCAGCTAATCATTCAGCGGTCTATATGATCACTGCATCATAACAACCCCATAGATCATGACCACGGAGACTCTGAGACCCTGGATGCCTAGACGAATCTGGGTGCACAACTGTTTCAACCACGGCTCCAGCTTTGTCAACCTCCGCCGACACTGACATGAATTAAGTGTTTGCGGGTGTCGCTATACTGTTGATGTACAAAATTCTGCATGACCCACATATAGGATAGTACCATGAATCCCATAGTTTAGGTATATAAGGTCATGCAGGATTTTGTCCATCAACCGTAGGTTGCCTTTTCTTTTTATCGTGATGGCAGTTTTTTGGTTTTTGGTTGAAGAAGGCGTACCAGCTGCAGAGTGTAGCGATGTTTAGCGTTGGTTGTCCTTGCTGGGCATTCAAGTCTTTCCCAGAGAGCCAAATACCCCTTATATTTGGAATATACCTTAAATTATAGGGGCCTTAATATCATGATCTAAGATATATTCCTCAGTTAAGGAGTATTGGGCTCTCTGGTTTGGTGTTTGGGGAGTTGGAAGTTTCAGGTGAAGGGCTCGTGGTTTCGGCTCCAAGGCTGTTAGGGTTTATGGTATAAGGCTTAGGGCTTAGGGTGTAGGGTTTAAGGGTTTAGGATGTGAAGTTTTAGGGGCAAAGGGCTTAGGTCCGGAATGAGTGCCGAATCTGAGTTCATCTGAAGCTTCTGTCCCGGATAATAAGCCCTTTATATGACCGTTCAACTTACAGAGCTTGCAAGCAGCAAACAAAAACCTAACCAAACCTGCGACGGCCAAAGCTGTGATTCATGGCACTAACTAGCTGTCAAGTTGCCGTCTTGAAGCCTCGTTCGTCGCGAGTGACAATTGTTGTGATGACTACGACCATTGGTACAGGGCTTGCTTGTTATGATGACTCTGACCATAAGTGACCATAGTCTATGCTCCTGCATTTCTTATCACAGCCACGGGATTTTTGCATGGCTCGGAAACGAAGCTACGACGATGGCGATTTGCCGATCGGCAACTCTGGCAATGTGAAACGCGGCAAATACCCGCAGCGCGAGGCTACACTATCCCGCATCCACTTAATACCTAAAAACACAGAGCAAAACAGACAACTAGATAGTCTAACACTGCCACGAAACGCACATGGATCATGAAAACATTGGCTGGGAATGTGGACAACTACAGGGCTCGAATCTCGAGTCTTGTCCTTCCTGCTTCTTCGAGAAGCTTCAACCGTAACACTACCAGTACTCTCAAAGAGACAACGGCATCGACACCCTAAAGATATAGATCTGCTGGATCCAAGTTTGATAAGACCTCAACAGCCCTAAACTCTCATATCATCTTCGCTACTTCAGCCATAAAACACCCTTCTAGACATCAGCCCACCGCAGCAACCCAACAAGTTTCAGCCATAGGCTCCAGGCCGACGAATTTCTCCCCGCCCTCATCTCTAGTGTGTCAGGCCCGCGTCGTCTGCTTGGGCCAGAAGCCGGTGTACGTCAAGTGGTAGCGACCCCCACGGTGGTCGAAGTTCGGATCTTGCCTTTAGGCTTAGGGTTTAGGGTTTTCAAGTTTGGGATTTGAAGGTTTCCACAATCCCTAAACTTTAAAGCTTTCAAAGGCTTGCAGGGATTGTTGTGACGTGTGGGTTGCTTGCGGGAGACTTGGCGTTGGTCATCAAGCTTGGGTTGCCGACTCATATTGGGGCCTTAATAGTTTTTATATACTCTTCTGACTAAGGAACTCGCAGGAATAATGCTGGTAATTACCTATTCTGACCCCTATCTTAGATAGTCCGAAAACTTTTTGCTCAATCGTTTCAATAGGATTTCCGGATCAATTATCGAAGTAAGTAACTACTCCAAAATCTTTGGTATGTGCGCCTTAGGGATTCTTGCTGAGGTCTCGCTGCGGTCAAGGAGACAATGACAAATTTAAAGTTTGGGGCTTTGGGCTCTGAGTTTCCGGGTTTGGGGTTGTGGGCGTTGAACTTAGCGTGTAGGGTTGGAACACACAAACATGTATTTAGAGTCTTGAGACGTGCGGCGGAGACCCTCCATAGGTAATTAGAAAGTTCAGGTCCTTTCCTCCAGGGACCTCCGAAGGAGGTGCCCCGAGCGAATTTTCTGCCGCCCCCCCCCTGGCCGGCTTAAATAGGGTTTATTTGGAAGCTGGGAGTGGTGTATTAATATAGACAACAGAACCCAACCCGGCAGGGTAACCCTGAATTGTCACCCAGCACACCCCGAGCCGTGCCAGCCTGACCCACCCTCACAGACCCAGCCCCACCAGCCTGGTCCCCGTCCCCCCAGCCCGATTGGAGATACATTGATATATTTGCAACTATCTAAATTGTTTTATTCGGCCCCAAGTAAATAATCTAAATATTGGGAAGAAGCTCAATATCTAAATTGTTTAAGTCATGTAATTCATGGCCCCATTTAAATAATTTAAATAATTTAAGTATTTTACATACTTTAAACCCGGAGGAGGGGGGTTCCAGGGGGGTCCGGACCCGGGGAATGAAATAATTTAAATAATGTAAATCCGGAGCCTCCCTCCATATTCAAAATATTTAAACTATTTATTTAATTCCCGCGGTCCCGCCCTCCCCCCGACCCCCTCCTCAGGATTTGGCAGAATCTCTGGACTTGTTTCTTGACGGGGCATGCAAGCTCACCCATGCGATCGACAGAGGCATCTGTCAATCTGGGATTGTCCCGTACGGACGAACCCTCGCCGCAAGACCTCGCAAGCCTTACAATATTGAGAATGTTTGTTGTGAAAACCTGGGTACCTCTCGCCCTTAGCGTTCGGCTTCCCACGGTGGTTTGGGGCATCTTCTCCCGGCGCTAGGAAAGGGAACGTCTCCTTGCTACGACGAGGCGGTCTTCGAAGCAGGCCCCTGCACCACCTTACCGCCACCCTTCTCCGTCTTCGGCTTCTCGACTGCAACAGGCTTGGCCTCTTCTGCCTTCTTCACTGGGACCTGTGCGTCACTTTCACTGGAGCCGCTGGAGCTGTCCGAAGAACTGTCCCCGAGGTGAGGACTCCTGGAAGACCCTTCATCCGACAACTCCCCCCCAGTTCCTTGGCCATCTTCTCCAACTTCCGAACCTTCTTCAAGGACTTTTTGCACTTGGGGATTCGCCGCTTGATGGTGGCCTCCAAATCTCCGGTGTCCCTAGCGAATTCGGCTCGTGCGACACGCAGGGCCCTCATCACAGCCTCCACGGTCGTCGTCTTCCCCATCACGAAGAGAAGGGTCGCTGAGAAGATAAGCAAGGACGAAGCTTGAATGGCAGGCTGGCTGCAGGAACGCATGTGTTCGCTACCAACGATACGAATGCTGAACTTGTGTCCGCTACTATTTAAATATTGGGAGTGAGCTCAACATTTAAATTATTTAATTCCGGCCCCAATTAGATAATTCAAACAACTTAATTAATTTAAACAATTTAGATCCGGAGGAGGGGGGTCCAGGGGGGTCCCGGACCCGGTGAACTAAATACATTAAGCAATTTAAATCCGCAGCCTCCCTCCATGTTTAAATTATTTAATTGCCGGGGTCCCGACCTCCCCCCCCGGACCCGCCTCCTCCGGATGTAAATTATTTAAATTATTTAATTCCCGGTCTCCACCCCCCATGGAACACCAATAGGGTTTATTTGGAAGCTGGCTCTTGTGTGTGTAATATGGCAAGGGAGCACGGTATCCTCTCTATAATACAAGAGCCAGCTTCCAAATAAACCCGGTTTAAGCCACCCCCCCCGGCGCCCATGAAGGAATTCCGGATCCCGCACAAAAAACACACGCGTCTTCCCAATGTCAATGCGTCCGTCACCACTTGACTTAGAGGTTCGGGGTAGTACCTATCTACAACTGGATTTATACCGCCGTTGTATCCTAGTACTAAGGAGCTCACTTATCAAGGGCATCTAGACTGTAGGAATAATCCGGCTACCAGTAAGCGACGACATTTACGAGGTCTCGCAAAACAAGTAAGAATCGGGAACCCCACAAATGTAAGAATTTGTGGAGCTACCGGTGGACCCTTTTCCCCTAAACCCTAAACTCCTGAAGCCTAAACCCCAAAACCCTATGCAAAGCCTTCAAGTAAGTGATGTTTGTCATGGCATGACAGCCTTCGGTCGGAGGCTCCGCACTCCCAAACACTGAACGGTTTTGATCGGATTTAGGCGCTTAGGGTTTAGCGGTTTAGGGTATAGGAGCTTTAGAACTACATCCTAAATCCCGAACCCGTTCATGGTTTAGGGTTTCGGGCTTAGGGTCCCCTAATAATAGGGGCCGGAATAATTCGAATTGAGTTTTAAGGCCCCTTATACTCTAATTACAATAAGGACCCCCCAAAATTAGCATTGGTAATTATTCAGGCCCCTACTCGAAGGCCCATGGGACTTAGTAATTAGGGTTCTAAATAAGGTAACTATACTTATAACCCCAATTAGGGTACTTATAACTGTACTTATTAAGTCCCATGAACCTCCAAGTAACCCTAACCCCAAACCCTAAACCCCTAAACCCTAAACCCCTAAACCCTATACCCCTAAACCCTAAACCCTGAACCCCTTAAAGGGACCCTAAGTGTACTTATTAAATCCCATGAACCTCCAAGTATATCAGGGTCCCCTACGGTTCCACTCACCTCTCAAGGTTCCTAGTGATTAAACCCAAAACCTCCATGCAAAGCTCACCGCGCGAGGCTCCCCCCAAGGCTGAAATTCAGAAATCCGGCTTAGGGTTTCAGGGTTTAGGGTTTAGGGTTTAGGGTTCAGGCAGGTTTAGGTAGGGCTTAGGATTTAAAGTTTAGGGTTTCTGTCAGGTCCAGGATGGTGGACTCGATTTAAGGGTTCCGTTCATCCACGTTCATCCGCAAACCCCATAAGCCCCGTTTCCTAAACCGTCAGCTACAAGTCAGGGTGCCAATCGTGTGGCAGAGGAACTTCACCAAGAGCCTTCGGGTCATAACCTCAAAGGGAGCGTCGGCTTGAAGGAGTAAAGTTTGGGGTTCGAAGTTTAGGGTTTAGGGTTTAGAGCTGAGGGTGTCAAGACTAACACCTGACCTTCAACAACCCAAAGTCTTATAGCAATACCCTAGAACCAATGCTGGCGTCACTCCAGCATGATGAACTTGATGTAGTTAGCGACCTTGCCCTAGGGCTCCAGTTGCAGAATGGTACTTTACTAACCATCTAACACGAAGAACCTGACACATTATTAGGTAACTGGAGCCCAATCATTCTCAAACCACTCGTACCGCAAACCCAATCTGCCCGAGTAACTTGCCCACAAAATTTCCCGGGAAAGCTTCGAAAGCTTACGGCGAAGCTTCGTGGGAAGCTGGGGAGAAGTTCTGGCCGTTTGTGAGTGCGAGTTGGGTTTTATCCGACACCTTTCTCGCACAGGTGTGGCTCCAGCCCATGGTTCTCAGACCAGCTTGGTTGTAGTTTTGAGGCCATCAACGCGTATTTATGCATAGCTGCCTCTGTAGTAACCTGATTTTCCCGAAGTGCCCTCTAGTTCATCCTGAACAGTAAACTCTAGAAGTAACACCGTAACACCGCAGGTATGAATGCCAAACCCTTCAAAGCCCGGAGCACGAAACTGAAAACAGACCCTCGACTGAAACCCTAAACCCTAAACCCCTCGAGCGAACCCCCAGTTTGGCGCAGGTTTCCGGGCTTGTGGCTCTAGGCATGTAGGGGTCATGTCCGCTAGCATACCGTGCTTTGCTCTCTACGTACACAAGATTTTCTGAGTTGTACAGATTTTCGTCTTGTTCTGGCAGGATTCAATCGTAGGTCCACGTCTATATTGAGAGCCAAAATGGCACAGTAAGCCGGGCCACACGTGACCACTTCTTCGTCCATGCCTTGGGTCCCACTCCAAAACGCTGAGGCTCCAGATTGCTTAAAGGTTCATGGGACTTAGTAACTAGGGTTAACTGTACTTACTAAGTCCCATGAACCACCAAGTGTGCTTGAATTGCCATCTACGGGTAGCTTTGGCTTTGGTCGGCTGATTGCTTTGAGGCACACAGCCTTTTCCGGTCGCGAAGGGTTGGCGTAGGCTTCGTGAGTACCAGGGCCCCGGGATGCCCGGGTTGAATTTTGGAACGGACATGCTAGATCAAGAGGGCCGCTATTCAGCTGGCTGTGAATCCTGTGAAGACTCTAACAAGACATCATGCGCAAGAAAGGGCAGAACTTCAAGACAGCTGATTTACTTGTCTCGATGCCCACGAGCCGTACTGTTGAACCCTAAGTCGAACCAGCGTAGGAGGGTTCTGTATGCAGAACGATCGACTGTGGAACTTGGGTTTTAGGGCCTTTTATCGGGCTTCGGGGCTTAAAGCTTCAAGTTGCAGGAGCTTGTTCCAGGATTTGGAGTTGCCAGGCGAAGGCTTGAATCAACCAGAGTTGCAGCTCTTTCGCATGGATCTTCGAACACCCAACAGGCTGAACTCAGGATTGTCGACCCCAGCAGCATGAAGAATATAGGAACCCAAAGCATGAATAATATAGTCAGGAACCCAAAGCTCTCATTGCGAACCATAAGTGGGTGCAGTTGAACCAGGGATGTACATCACAGCTCCAGAAGCTAACGATCATGATATGTACGTTTTGACAAGGCGCACCTAAATTACAGACTCCACATCGATTAAGCCCCCAAAAATTCAAAAACTAAACCCTAAACCTTAGACCCTAAACCCTAAACCCACTTAAACCCTGAACCCCAAACCCTCGCCGAAAACTCTTCCGGCCAGATGCTGTAGTCTCGCGCGAAACGCACTGTTCCGTCCTGAAGGCTGGCTACACGGCTTGTGGCTTCAGGGGCTGAGTGATCCCTAACCCCCAAAGTACCTACTATATAGGGCCTTAAGGGCTCTAGTACCCTATATAGTAGGTACCTGGGAGGGTTAGGGATGATATCAAGCCTCACCAGCTTGAAAAAAATTAGTACAGCGCAACCCATACAGCTTTTAACGATAATGATCCTGTGTTGAGGTTGCACTTTGTTTACTTCGAAGATGATGGGATTACGCATACAGGCTGTCTTCGGGCCAATGTGAACCAGCATGGACTTTAAGGGTGTAGGAGGGTACAACATGCTATCACAATCATGACAGGGACAACACACAACTATAAACAGCCCCCGCATATCAGCAACATTTCAAACCAACAAGACAGCATTATCTCTCTCTCTCTCTCTCTCCCTCTCTTGCCTCTCTCTCTCTCATATGTATATATATATATATATATAAGTGTGTGTGTGCTATATATATATATATACATGTATGTATGCTCACATAGACAGGCACGTATATACTAAACCTCCATCCTTGACATGGTTGCGCTTCACATAAGATACGGTTGATGGACAAAATCCTGCATGACCCTATATACCTAAACTATGGGATTTATGATGCTATACTATGTTTGGGTCATGCAGGATTTTGTCCATGAGCAGTACCAATGACAAAGGCTGTTATGCCGGCCTTCGGAAGCAATGACTACGGAACCTTGGACTCTTAAGGGAACCTTGAAGAGGTGCCGTATAACCTCAGGGTTTAGGGTTTAGGACTTAGGGGAAAAGGTCTGTAAAAAAGAACCGATTTGGGAAAGAAGCGATTTAGGGAGAAGGATTTAGGGTTTAGGGTCTGTAACCCTGAACCGGATGTAGGGTTTACGGTTTTTTGGGTCTGTAACCCTGAACCCATTAAAGGGCTTAGGGCCTTTAGGGTCGGTAACCCCCCTTAACCCAAAACCCCAGTCCTTGGGAAGAAGGGCCTTAAAGCCTAAAACCCTAAACCCTAAACCCTAAGGCCCTAAACCCCCAGTCCTTGGGAAGAAGGGCAAGCATGTCTCTAAGGGTGATCTTGCCGAAAGGATCTTCGAGATGAAGGTTGCTGACATCCTCAGCGTTCGGGTCTAATATAGGGGCCTTAATAATTAGAATGGGGTTTTGGGGCCCATTATACAATAATTATAACAAGGAACCCCCAAAATAGTATAGGTCATTATTGAGACCCCTACATTAGGATGATTTACCTTAAACCCTAAACCCTAAACCCTTTAAGGGCCTTAGGGGAGGTGGGTCCAACGTTTGAGGTTCTTTTAGGGTTGCTTTGGTAAAGCCCTTCGGGGTTCAAGATTGAAGGCTCGTGTAAGCCGGCTTTGAGGATCACATCTTCGGGGTTTAGGGTTCAGGGTTCAAGGATCCGTGAAATGACTTGTTCAAGCGATCGCTGGACAGGGTATTTCGCAGGAAACCCTTTCAGCAAACTAGGTGCGCTGCTGCGCGGCCAAATGGTGGCCGATTCGGTTTATTTGCAGATGCAGGTGGGTGCAGACTATCGCCTTCAATTCAGACGAACACTTGGCATGTATCGCAGCTGCGGTACCTGCATGTCAGGTTGGTCATGCCCTGTCCGCAAGATGTCTTCCAGTCTAAAATGTTGTGCACTCGTCGCCACGGAAGAACCCTGGGGCTCCAAACAGCCCAAAGTAGGTACTATTTATAGACTTTAGACCCCAAAGTGGGTACTATTTGTATACTTGGAGCCCTAGGGGAAGACACCAGACATCGAACCAGTAAGACCCCGCAGCATAGGGGTGTCCGGATGGCAGGAAAGCTCAGGGTGGTTTGGAATCCTGAATTCCTGAGTATACTCTTATACTACAACATGATACAGTATGGGAGTTTCAGAAAATTAGGGTACCTTATTTGGGGGTCCTTATAATAGGGATCCTATTATTTAGGGTACTATATTACACAGTTGGTTCTTTTACTTAGGT
>CAJNDV010021691.1:12285-32906 GCA_905221635.1 Symbiodinium sp. CCMP2456
AAACCTAGATGCTATCTCACCTATCTCACCTATCTTAAAAGAGCCAACTGTGTAGGGTCACCTATTTTCGGAACTCCCCGTATAGCAAAACTCAACTGAAAAACGTAGACTTGACTGACAGCGAGATCGAAAAGTTTGGGCTTGTGTGGTGGATTGTAGTGCTTCCATCAGGGACTTCATAAGGGGATACTGCTAAAAAACACTCCGACCTCAATGTTATGCTCTTTCATGCTCTTCCCAGTAAATGCCTTAGAAGTGTCGACGATTAGCGGAGGAGGTATCCGCTCACCAACCACCTGACACGACGGCGCCAGTTCTGGTTGAGGATGTGGGGCGGGGTAGGACAGACATTTCAAGGCGTGGGGTTTGGGGTTTGGCGTCAGGGCACACGGGGTTTAAGGGGTTTTGGGCCTTTATATGGTTCAGAACCGAAACCCTAAACCCTAAATCCTACACCCTATAGACCCTAAACCCTAAACCCCAAAATCCTAAATCCTACACCCTAAACCCTAAAGAATGAAGTCCCCAGGGGTACCGCCAAGCGGATACTCCCAAATCGAGCACGCAAAAAGTCCTGGGTCAGCTCTTCACATGTTTTCCGAAAGAAACCTTCCATGTGCCGGTATAACTCGTATATACTGGTTTATAGGGTTCAGGATTCAGGGTTTAGGGTTTAGGGTATATACTGGTTTATAGGGTTCAGGATTCAGGGTTTAGGGTTTAGGGTATATTCTGGTTTATAGGGTTTAGGGTTCAGGGTATAGGAAATCCCTGAATTCAAAGCAGACAGTAGTCACCGGCGGAATACATAGAAATTCAGGGTTCTGTTTCCTGCAGTTCATCCCGTCTTCGCACCAAGCTGCCTCAAACCCGTATACACCCTAATGTAGGACCTGAATAATTAGAATAGGGTTTTGGGGCCCATTATACCATAATTACATTAAGAAACCTCCAAAATATTATAGGTAATTATTAAGGCCACTATATTACGCCCCAGACCCTCAATCCCAAACTCTCTTTGAGGCACGGTCGGGAGAAAGGTGCGCTAACCCCATGGCTTTCCGACAGAAATTTCTCATAACACGCACCTTGTAGGACAGCGACTGAAGCCCTTCTTGTTTTCTATATATGACGCTCTATGACACCCCACAACACCTTTATGGAACCTTGCAGACCCGTACACCATACGATCAAGACTCTTACAAAAACACGACAACTCTTCACTACACACCAGCCCCTGAGACCCCAAACCCAAGCGGACCTCGCAAAGAACGGTCGGCAAGGCCACTTCCACGTGGCCGCCCTTCCGGTAGCCGGGGCATCCTGCGGCTTTATATCTGTATCTATGTCTACATCTGTAAACATCTGTACATATGTACATATACATACATACACATGCATGCATACATACCTACATACGTACGTACGTACGTACATACATGCACATATACATTGTATGTATGTATGCATGCATGCATGCATGCATGCAGACTTCTGTGGGGTTTACGAAGATACGAGGATGTGAATTCGTTGAGGACCGGGTTGAGAATTTAGATTTCGGGGATTCCGGCCTGAGGTTCAGCGGCTCTCCGGTGAATCACATGCAAGCCAAGGCACCCCAGAGACCTGAGATCGACACCGGAATCGGTACCTGCAGTAGACATGCTGTTGCAGGAGGGCGAGAGGTGGGGTCCGGCCCCATGTCTGAACCGAAAAGCTTCAAAAGCAAAACCCTGAAGGACTCAACACCGTAACAGCTGCTAGATGAGGTTGCACACTCATTGCCCCCATGGCCAACCGAGAATACGGCCACTGGCCGAAGTATTCAGACAATGCATCAGCCGGTTGGCCAACAATAACATCTCAGATACCATGTGCGCACCTATGCTAAGCAAATCACACGTGTCGTCCAGACATGTTACAAAGGATTGCTGCTCCGCAGACACCTCTTCGCCAAAGCTTGGTCGCCAAGGTACCACTGTCATGTTCCCAGGCACATGCCGTTCGAAGCGCACAAAGTACAGCTCCTCTGTGCAGGCTCAGGGATTGAGCTTATGTGCATCACAACATACAAGCATGACGCTGTAGTATAAGACCAGGTACCACAAAGCGCTAAAGCACCTATGAAGCTCCACGGGTTTACAGAAATCATCCAGCCAGGAGAGTTTCTTCAAGCCGGAACATTTCGAGCATAAAGTAGCTTTCAACCCCGAATAGCAATCAACACCTTGAACTCCGAACTCACAACCTGACTGAGTACTAGATGGCTCCTGATCCCGATACGTCCAAAACCCTGAATCTCATGGCCAAACCCTAGAGACCTGGAATCAGAAAGCCCCTGTACTTACCTTTGGTTAGTAGGGAATGGAAGAATGGTAGTAATAGTAGTTATAATTGTAGCCCATTCCTCCATTCCCTACTAACCAAAGGAAAGTGTAACACCCGATGCAACTTTGCAAACAGCGCCCTAGACAAACCGAGCGAAAGCCAGAAACACTACCCGAAACCTCTAAACCCTAAAACCCTAAACCCTAAACCCTCAACCCTCAACCCTCAACCCTCAACCCTAAACCCTAAACCGTAAACACTAAACCCTAAAACCCTAAAGCCCTAAAACCCTACAGCCCTAATCCCGAAATCCTGGGAACTAGATGCAGCCCTCGGCCAGAACCACGGGAAGCCCTTGGAGCCCTACGGAGTTTTGTTAGTTTTTTAGGATTTAGGGTTCAAGGTTTAGGGTTTAGGGCAGTTTAGGGTTTAGGATTTAGGGTTCAAGGTTTAGGGTTTAAGGTTTAGGGTTTAAGGTTTACCTGTAGTCTTCATTGTAGTTCCTTTTGGGAGTCACATAGTATAGAATTCTGAACACAAACTGTATTCAACCAAAAGAGGGAACTACAATGGAGACTATATCTAGGGTTTAGGAAAGTGTAAGCTTTGTGGTTCGGGTTTAGGGTTTAGGGTACAGGGTTGAGAGCTTCGGCGGTTTTATGGATGGCTTGTATCAGGGCTTCTTACTGTCTTAGAGAACTTTTGACATTGATTAATGTAAACCACTGAGTTATGAGCCTCCCTTATTACGGCGTCTCAATGTTGGGCAAAATCCTCGTCGACTGGGGACTGATTTACATGACAGATGTAGGCCATAGGAGCTATTGGGTGTATAGGGCCTGGGGTGTAGGCATACAGGGTACTCGGGCTAAGAGAAGACTTGCCCCAGCCTGCTCCACCGGATGGGCTTGCAAGTCCTTCACCACACATTCCTCCTGGTGTAGGTTGTCAAACCACCTAAACCCTAAACCCCAGAAGATAGTACACAGGGTCTACAAGATGCAGTCTGAAAAGGCCAGGAGGTCGATGCATCCCCTTTCTATGCGGGCCATCAGATCCATAGTCGGTTACCAATCAAAATCATAGCAACCAGTTTCAACTTTAATCAAGGGGTCACAAAGGGCTTCGACCAGAACAGCACGTCCCAAGCGGAGCAAGCTGCCAAACCCCAAACCAGACGGATATCTTTAAACAAGTAAACACCAAACGGCCACACAACCAGGAGGATGCTCGGCTGTAGAGATTCAGGAATGCTGATTTCTGCATGTTTTCTTCCCCTCCCCGATACAGGTTCCTCAAGCTTGTGTGGGCCCTTTAGCCAGTTGCACAGGCACAAAACTATATTTTTGTTTGCTTGCCTGGGCTTCTTGGTAGAAAATCCTCACCTCTACATAGGTTATCCAACTACCCTGAACACTAAGCCCTAAACCTTCTAACGGGCACATGTATGCCCAAAGAGTCCTAACTATCTATATGTGGTATACTTGCCCAAACCATAATAGTAATGTCTGTTGTAGGAGCCCGATTTTCTCACATATACGCACCTAGGACCTTTTGGAATGTATGTCATCCGAAGCCCTAAACCCTCTAACTTGGGTGTACTAGGCGTAGGGTCGAGGTGCTTGACCCTAAACCCTAAATCCTAAACCCGCAACCCTGAACCCTAAGTCCTAAACTCTAAATCCCGAACATGCGCAACCTGAGCTCCAGGCTATCCATTGGCCCACGTGGATACGGAAGAGCCGGCCTTTTCGGGAGGTGGAGCCCCCAGTGGGAATAGCAATAGCAGTAGTAATAGGAATAACAAAACAATAGCAATAGAAATATTCATAGAATATTTATAGAAATGGATATAGGAATCGTGCAGGTTTTGGGTTTGTGGCTCTCTAGCGGTCAGGGGTGGGGGTTTAGGATGGTTTGGGGCTTGGGGTTTGGGTCTCGGTTTAGGGCTCTGAGGTTTCGTGGTTGAGGGCCACCGGCTAGTTTCTGGCCAGTTTAGGGTTGGGCCCCCAGGCGCAGATACGACTGTCGGTTACATCGAAACTCTAAGCGGTGGGTATAATATACTTGATTATCTCGCTTTTCGATTTAACATTGGGGAGGGTTTGGGGTATGTTAAAATAGACTTACAAAACAAAACCCTAAAGAATAGTATTCTCAATTAGTAAGGTTTCCATATCATCTAGAATTCCCCGCTAAACCTCTCATGAATGGAGCTTTCCTGTCGAGCACTGCAGCGACCAGGCAAATCCTGCCTTACATGACCAGTACCCGTTTAAGGCTCATGGGGTGTTCTGAGTACGGGATTATGCGGTTGTGAGCAAGCTAAACAAGGCCTCATCGGGCCCGGCGCAGTCAACAAATGGTATCCGGAACTTCAACAAAACCAACACCAAGCAAGGTTAGTGTGCTATGAACCTTGACACTAGCCAAACCCCCAAAGCCTCAATCTGCACTAGAACTTTTGTAGCCCGTGAACCTCTCCCTAAACATGCATTACACCTTGAAACCTTGAATTCCAAATCCTGGACAGACCTGGTCCTGGGGCTGCATGTTCAATGCTGACGGAACGGGCCGTTGGGATTTAAGAACAAATCTCGGAGAATCCTCCGCCTATCACAAAAGAGCCGCATTGTGTTATGCAAGGTGTGTCCGTTGATGAAGCGGTGTTGGGCTGTCTCTGTATGCATACACCATGTCGGAAACCCCTTCCGTTCGCGGTAGCTCCGCCTTTGAACAGGTGCGACACGTGTCCTTCGGGCTCGTCGAAAGCTATCCTTGGCTGCTCCGATGTTGCTGTGTAGCAGTCGTGCCTTGTACCATATATTTTTGCTAAGTTGTTATATGGTCATAAGATTTACATGTTTATGGTGTGCACAACACAGTTTTTGTGTTGATTATTCCAACTTCGTCTACTATTTTGCCAACTTGTTCTGTGCTTTTACCGTGCGAAGCAACACTAACTATCAAAGCGCTCGCGGGGAATATGTGACAGAAGCTCCATCATGACGGTCTACAAAGGATCACGACCACCTAGCCCTCTCTAGATTGGCCATACATGCACCTGATCAAGGCCTAAGAACAGGCTTTGCGGAACGTGAAGCATTACCCGTCAAACATGCATGCTAGGGAACGTCCTTGAACGCCTTTACACAAGAGCACTGCTTTCTGCACGCAACAATTGAGAATGTGCTCGGAACCGCCGCAGGATCACAAGGAATGCAAGGGCAGTCCCGTTTGTGACCACACAGGGTTGGCTTGTTAGATTTACAACTGGTTCGGAGCAGCCTCTGGCTTCTCGTCAAAGTAGCCACGATGGGTTGCGGGCATTACAATAGGAAAGACGCGTAACCTGCTATCTGGGAGTTTCCGAAAATAGGGGACCCTAATAATGTACCCCAAATAATAGGATCCATATTATAAGGACCCCAAAATAAGGTACCCCCAAATTTTCTGAAACTCCCATCTATGTAACTGGAGCCCCAGGGACGAAACGTCCTTGTTTCAGAGTTTCCAGGTTAAAGTTTAGATTTTTGGGGCTTAGGGTTTAAAGTCAAGCACTGCACACTGAAGTTTAGTATGTAGTGCTTGAGTTTTTAACGTTCAATACGTGGTGTTTAGGGAGCGGCTTGGATGAAGGGCTCAGGAACCGTGCTGCTGCCAGCCCTGTTTAGAATCTTGGGTTGCGATGTAGACATTCTGGCGCGACTGGTCATCCCGGCTTGGATGAAAAAGCTCAAGAATCGGCACCCAATCGTTGTCGCTTTTCGATCCGTTCGACGATCTTTGACACGATATGCCCAGAAGTTTGCTTTAGTTGGCATCGCTCCTACACATGAGTGCTCTTGGGCCCATTGGCCATTTCTTCAAACCGGGTTAGGGGAAATCTAACTGCACCATGGACTACATGAGTCGACTCTACGTACCGTGTTCCCAGACATACGTATGACTACTTAGGAACATTCTCGCAGAACATCGGTCGCCTTCAACCTTTTGCAGCCTCCAACGGTTGTTATACAGCTTGTCTTCATCCAGCGCGTGCGCCAACATACGGCGGTTCGGTGGCCCGTGAAATAAATGCGCACGTTAGGACCTTCACTGTAACTTTTGTCGAGGTTCTCAATTCTCACCAAGTCCCTCAAATGCCACTCCCTGAACCCTAAACTCTAAACCTTAAGCCCTAAACCCTAAACCTTAAACCTTAGGGGGCTGGGGTTTCCTTTAAAGGGGTCCGTAAAGGGGTCGCTACTATAAGTAAGGGTTTAGGGTTTAGGGTTTAGGGGCCTCAATATTAGAACATGGTTTTGGGGCAGATAGATCACAAGACCTACGGCTACGAAAAAAGGCGATCCTGGTTTAAGGTTTAGGGCTTAGAGGTTCTGCAAACGGGCTATCCTGGCTTAGGGGTCATGCAAACGGCTATCCTGGTTTAGGGTTTAGGGTTTAGGGGTTATGCAAACAGCTATCCTGGCTTAGAGTTTAGGGTTTGGTGGTTATGCAAACGGCTATCCTGGTTTAGGGTTTAGGGGTTATGCAAACGGCTATCCTGCAACTTGTTGGCGTAAGGCCCAAAGGATTTGCGGCAAGGGGTTGCGATGTGGTTCAGGGTTTCTGGTCAGGCGGCTCTTGGGTACGAGGCCTGGGGTTTGTCTTTGGGCAATTTGTATTTGAATAGGGTCCCTTCACTGGGCATTCCAACAATCATCTTAGTTCCGCGATCTGTGTATAAACCCTACATAACCGTTCTAAAGTTCTGAAACACACCGGGCAAATTCCTACAAAACTGGCAACAACAAACATACGATGCTGATGAAGCATTCTCAAACCAGGTGCAACCTCTGTAATGTTCAGAGAACGGCCACATGTCACACGCTGCCACAATTAGTGCTCTGGCGATAATCGCATGTCTGCACATGTGGCAAACGAGGAGAATCCACACTACAAGACTACACGCGGTCTAACCAGTCTGGAACCTGAAACCCTAGGCCCTAAACCCTGAACTCTTCTCAAGCATAAATACCAAGAAGGAGACCCCGGGGGGGGGGGGGCGAGACGACCCGTGAAAGAGAGGAGAAGGGAGGGTACCACTTCACCACACTGCGAGTACTAGTCTCCAGGGAGCTTCTCTGACTCATGAAGGGGCCTGCATAGAAGAGCAGCCAACATGCTTACATCAGGATTTCGAGGTAAATTCGGGTGCCTTTTTTCCGAGTAGAGACCAACACATGGACCATCGGACTGTCTTGCCGGGGTCTTAATAATCAGAATGGGGTGTTGGAGGTTCCAGCCCCAAACACTATTCTAATTACTAAGGCCCCTCTATTAGGCCAAGTTCGGATGGCTGGGGGCCGCAAGAGAATCCGTAGCGAATACGATCCGGGATATAAGCAATCTTGAAAACGGTCATCATACGGCTGATGAAATACATCCTGCAGTACCCATAATAAGGAAGATGCCAAAATTCCCTTAGTTTAGGATCCTTAAGGTAAGCCTGGGGCTCCAAAAAGCCCGAAGTAGGTACTATTTACAGACTTTAGACCCCAAAGTAGGTACTATTTGTATACTTGGAGCCCTAGGGTAGTGCCGATTTATATCATCAACAGTATGTCCAGGTATGTAGGTCTTGGTTCTTACAAGACCCTACAGGGCAACCATCTTCCGACATGCACACCCCCAACATCCGTCAGCCTCATCTGTATGCTCTCCCCACATCCGAACCCTAATTCATAAGATCCGTACTGAAAACCCTGCTATGGGACCCCAGATTCACCAACATGTGGGTAGTTCTCTAAATTAGGGTCCCTTCTTAGGTCCCCAATATACTACGGCACGACCCCAAAAGGGACCCCAATTTAGAAATCTACCCATGTGCTAGCAAGGTACCGTTCCATCTCAGCCTTGTTGAAGGTGACCTTCCGGTTTGGCCCGTACCTGGCGTATTGCGCGCTTTCTCAACGGGATTCACGGGGAATATAATGCCACGAGAAGCCCTTGGTACAGACTATATACCTACCCATAGGCCGCATAGCAGTTCCTTTTTGTGGGGTTCATCTTTAGAATCCTATAAGGTAATCCCAAAAGGAACTACTATGGGCCTATGGGTAGACCCTCCATCCACCCTCTACTTAAATACCCATTATTTGGGACCATATACCCCTATTTAAGTGTACAAGGAGGGTCCCGGTACCGTTTGTGATGAGCAGTAGACCTTAACCTTTAACAAATACAGAGCAGCAAGATACCTGGAGGGCTTAGCAATCTTGACACAAAGAACTAGGTAAATTAAGGGCACCCTTTTGCCTACTATTTGGTTTTTAACCCTAAACCCTAAACCCTTTAATAAGGGAAACCCGAAACGAAAAGGGCCAAAAAGGGTACTACTGCGGCCAATCTCTTCGGCCGCATCCTGCAAACCAATTGGGGTTTAGGGTTTAGGGNNGTTTAAGGGTTTAGGTTTAGGGGTTGAGGGTTTAGGGCTTTAGGCGTTAGGGTTTTAGGGTTTTAGGGTTTAAAGTCTACAATCACAGAACAGAGCCCGCCACGACCGACCACTCTCGACTCGGGAACACCACCCAGACCCGAACCGTGACTTGAGGGGCTTAGGGCTTATAGGGCTGTAGGGTTTAGGACTTATAGGGGTTTAGCAAGATTAGGTTTCAGGGCTTTAGGGGTATAGGGCTTTATTGGGGTTTAGCAGATTTCAGGTTAAGGGTTTGGGCTGGCTTAGTAGGATCTAGGATGCACCACCCATTCCTGGAAATCCGCAGGGTTCCAAAATATCAGCCTACGTATACAACTCGAGTCCACGGCGTATTCCTCATCTCTCAACGCCCCAGCATACCCAAACCCCAAGGCCCCAACCCTAAACCCCCGAACCCTGAACCCTAAGCCGTAAACCCTGAACCCGAGTCCCCCGAACTCCTAACACCTATAATGGCCTTAAATTAGAATAGGGTTTTGGGCCCCTTACATATATTATATTATAATAAGGAGCCCCCCAAGATAGCATAGGTAATTATTTAAACCCCTAGATTTACCCTGCAGCCTGAGCCCTAACCCCCCGAAGCTCGGACTCTAACACCCAAACCCAAACAACCGGAACCCTCATCCCGTAAACCTCTGGACTCTCAAGCCTAAAGTCTAAACCCTACACCCTACCCTAGACCTGAACCCTAAACCCTAAATCCTATACCCTACCCTAAACCCTAAACCTCGAAACCCTGTTGTTCCCGCCCTTTGCCATGATCCCAGCTCAGAGGTGCCAACCCTAAACCTTACAAACCCCAAAGGTGCTCAAAGAGAGGCCCTAGCTAGATCCCCCCAACTACACTCTAATATACCCTAAATACCCACTATTAATGACCATAAGGTCTCCATTAAAGGGCCCATGGGGGGTCCGAGTACTCACTTGAGCTTAGAATGTAGAAACGCATGGAAATCCAAGATAATCTTGCTGCGAATTATTCAGTCTTTGCCCCTAAACCCTAAATTCCACGTGAGGCACCCTCCCCTTCTCAAAGCCCCACATTCTCGACCTCAGAAACACACCGTGGCTGCAGGCACCGTCTGAAGCAGCAGGTTTGCGAGATGAACTAATGGCTCAGAAGCCTTCCACACTAAAACCTCGCCGTTTAGGGTCTAGGCTTTAGGGTATTGCTATTTTGCAAGGAGCCCAAGACCACACAAAAGGGAAAAGGGACCACCAGGACACCTAGCTAAATCTGGTAACTTCGCTTGGGGGTGGCTTTTCGGCCCCCCAAGATAGTAGGGCACGCTTATAAACAGGATCTGAAAAGGGACCCCTAGTTTAGAGAACTACCCTGGTAACTTCTCTTGACCCTAAACCCCAAACCCTAAACCCTAATCAAACCCTAAACCCCAAACCCTAAATCCTAAATCCTAAACCCTTAAACCCTAAAGCCCTCAACCCTGAAACCTAAACCCTGATTAAACCCTAAACCCTAAACCCTAACTAAACCCTAAACCCTAAACCCTAAACCCTAAACCCTAACTAAACCCTAACCCCTAAATCTTGAGAGCTGCTTCGTGATCACCGCGGGCAGAAGGCCCTTCTCTGCGAGAAACTCCTGCGGGTCCCTAGGTCTACGGGATTTCACCCTAAACCCTAAACCCTAAACCCTAAACCCTAAACCCTAAACCCTAAACCCTAGGTTTAGGGCAGTGTTTTTGAAATTGCAGGTTAAGGTGTTCGGTTTAGGGTTTAGGGTTTAGGGTTTAGGGCTGTCTAGGTGGGGGTTTAAACCTACTCTGAACCCTAAGGTTTATGGTTGGAGGGTTTAGGGCTTAGGGTTTAGGGTCCTCATAGCATCCCACGGCCTAGGCTTAGGTTTGAAGGGTGTCATGGCTTAACTAGGAGGCAGAAGAAGTAGAGCTTCGATTATTTGTTGGCTTGAGGGGGGGGGGGTCTTTATACCACAGGTCTGAAACCTTAAACTGCCCTAAAGCCTAAACCGTGCTATTGGGCTTATAAGGGTTTCAGCATTTAGGGCTTAGCGTGTGGGGCTCCGTGTTCCGGCAGACGGGGCTCAGCATTCGACTTCCGAAATCCGCATTCAGGATTCAGGAGTAATCTTTAGGGTTTTGGGTTTAGGGCTTTGGGGGCTGTCTGCCTATAAGCCATCATGAACCCAGCTGAAATCCGCAACTGGATATCTCACCACCCAGATTCGCTTGTGGGATGCCAAAGAAGCTCCTGGAAAGGGACCTACTTACCTCAACACCAAACCGGCCGTAACCCAGGTCCCTTCATAGGACCCGAGGGATAGAAACCTTCGAATGAAGTCCCATCTTAAACCATGTAATACAATTAGAATAGGGTTTCGGGGTATGTTATACTATAGTTATAAAAAGGAACCCCCCTAAATAGTATTGGTATGTATTGGTAATAGTACACACGAATTACACAGAGGCTATTGACGCCGACACTCTTGCCTAGGCCCCTGTGTTTGGGTAGTTTTCAAAATTAGGGTCCCTCTTAGGGTCCTTTTGATAAGGGTGCCGTACTATCTTTGGAGACCTAAAAAGACCCTAAACCCTAAACCCTAAACCCTAAACCTAAACCCTAAACCCCAAACCCTAAACCCATTTAGAGAACTACCCATTTAGGACTCCTTCATCGTGAACCTCGGCCACGGGTCTGCACGGATGTGCACTGTGGAGTCCCTCTCCTTTGAAGGCTTCAAGCTGAACTTCGGCTTTAGGCTTTAGGGTTTAGGGTTAAGAGAACTTATGCTTTAGGGTTTAGGGTTTAGGGTTGAGAGCTGAACTTCGGTTTTAGGCTTTAGGGTTTAGGGTTAAGAGCTGAACTTCGGTTTTAGGCTTTAGGGTTTAGGGTTAAGAGCTGAACTTCGGTTTGAGGCTGTAGGGTTTAGGGTTAAGAGCTGAACTTCGGTTTTTGGCTTTAGGGTTTAGGGTTGAGAGCTGAACTTCGGTTTTAGGCTTTAGGGTTTAGGGTTAAGAGCTGAACTTCTGTTTTAGGCTTTAGGGCTTTGGGTTGCGAGCTCAACTTCTGTTTCTGGGTTTAGAGTGAGGAGTTAGGGTCAGTTTATGTTGTGGTTTCTGGGTTTAGCTTGTTTTGGTAGTGGCGCGTTCTAAGGGCAAGTGCTTGCATATGGCACATACGACAAGCGCTTCTTTTGCACATGGATCAAGGTTGTTGGATGACTGTATTGGGCCGTATCAAACCTGTTTAACCCTATACGAACCAAAAAGCATATGAATGGACATGACAGCGGATAGAAGCCGGCCCAACTGCAGACTAGCTGCAGGCATCTGCCGGAAGTGCGCGATCATATCCTGCCTAGCGCCATAGATGGCTGTTTAGGGTGGTGGGCCGTTATTGCGAATCGGCCAGCTATGTAATCCGTGTGCGGAGTCAGCAGATGAAGGCTGCAGTTGCCGGATTCCATTTATTATAGCTTTATGATCAGGCGTAGTCGAACTTCTGGTTTCCCATGAGGTCATGAGGACTTACGAAACTGACATGATGAACAACTTCGACTGACCCATGCTTCGGGATAGCGTTTCCAAATAACGTAGACCCCTGATTCAAGGGACGGGCATATGCTGCTTAGGAGTCTACATCAAGGATGAGGTGCTGTTTCGAGTCTAATTCAGCCAGGAATTAAACTGACAACACACGAGACACAGACAAAGTAGCAATCAGAGCAAGAGCAAGGGGAAGCAGCCGCACATCCAACACTTAGTAGGAAACAGGAAACGACCGAATTGACGTTGCGTGCTCTGGGGCATAAAGCAAATGATGAACATCAGGTTCTACTGGCTCTGTTGGTGGGATCGGCAAAACCGAACTAATTATGAATTCAAGGCAGTCCTTCTCAAAGTGAATGTCCAGAGTAACATCACACCACAACATCACATACTGGAAATGCAACGGACAGCGCCTAAACAAGTCAGGCGGAATAGTTTAGGGGGCTTCATAATTCGAACGGAGTTTTGGATCCTGTTATTGGTATACCTGTCATCAGGAACCAAGGAAGTAATTCTTCAGGCTTGTATATTGCTACTGCAACGAGGCGCCATCTTACTGTGTACTCTCGCAGCTTAGAATCAGAACAATGCCTGCACGTTGACGACAGCTAGCCCAGCAGACCAAAGCAGTACATCCTCGACACAAAACCCCATATCCTCAACCCCAGACTCCAAACACCTAAAGCCGAAATCCCAAAACCCCCACACTCTAACGAACAAACAGATCCTCAACTGCAAAGCCTAAACCCTAAAGCCGAGCGTCTTGAGAAAGCTCCAGGAGTCTCGCATGAGCTCCTCCTTCCATGGATATCGCACCTGAGAGGCAGCTAGTCTCTGCCGCTAGTCTCCGGTAGTCTCACAACCAGCATGCAAAACACCGGAGCCCAGACTTTCCCACACACAGCAAAAATGAGCTAGGTCATATAATATCATAAAACCAGCTTATGCAGCTACCTACGAACTCTGCTCGAGGTGTCACAGAAACCAACCCCTAAACGCGGGACATCCCTTACATGATATATATAACGCCAAAGTCACAACCCCAAAGCCAAGACCAGAAACCCTAAAGACCCCAAATCCCAACCTTGCAACCTAAGCACAAAACCCCCATCCAAAACGCTTCTATAAGCCCATGAAGCCGCCAACAAGAAACCCTGATACCCTGATTTGGTTTAGGGATGTTCAGGGATTTAGGGTTTAGTGAACCCCTACTATGACCTTCTAGATAGTTTGTAACATGATAATCTAGCGTTCCCTGCTAAGGCTTCCCCAGGACCATACGATCCGACCTGCCATTCCCAATGGGGTCCATGTACACGAATAGTATATACTTTGGCCATAAAGTAGTCCCTATACAGGTACCATGGGGCCAAAGTAGATACTACGGTTGATGGACAAAATTCTGCATGAGCCAAATATAGTATAGTACCATAAATCCCATAGTTTAGGTATATAAGGTCATGCAGGATTCTGTCCATCAACCGTATTTGGGTACATGGACCCTTGGGGATTGTCTTATTCTTCAGGCTCGCATACTTGACAGAATCGAAACCGCGGCGCTCTCTTCACTCGATAGCCTCACGGAGCATGCGCTGCAGAACAGAACTCGAGGAAAGCGAGCTCAGGGATATGATACGGGGGCCTTACGTAAGAATTGGAATAGGGTTTTGTGCATATATATATATATATATATATATATATATGATAGTATACTTACGTTCAGGGTATGTGAGGAATAAGATTAGTAGCTACTTGTTCAGGCTTCTATATTGGTTTGGAGCTTGGTGCTTGGGGTCTTGTCAGCTTGGGGCTTACTAGGGCTTCGGGGCTTAGGGTTTAGGGCTTTGGGTTTAGGGTTTAGGAGGCCTTATGTATGGGCTTGGGAGGGGGCTTCTGTAGAAGTCTTCGCGGTGTAGACCTTCGGGGCTGAAATTTAAATAGAATTCTGGTGGACCATGAACCCTAAAACCCCTAAACCCCTAGACCCCTGCACCGCTACGCCCCTAAACCTCTACCCTAAACCCTAAACCCTAAACCCTAAACCTAAACCCTAAACCCTAAACCCTAAACCCTAAACCGTAGCTTCGGCGTTTATGTTAAGGGCGCTGGGCAGGTCCTTATCTTTCTGCTCGGGAGCCGCCTTGGGTGTTCAAGTTGCCTTTGCCCCGGGCTCCGGCTACCCAAAAAATACGGAGTTTCTGGGTTACAGATTCTATTGTGCTGTTTTATGTGAAATTTATGTAGGTTATCTTGTATGGTATGATCTTATGTGCTTGACAACCTACTAACTAATGTTTCAGTGACTGGGGCCCTATATATAGGGTTGTCTGAAGTTGTTACTTCGCCTTTAGCCTTTTATGATTTGCAATGGAACCCCGAGGCTGTTAAGTTCACCGCCTAAAGTTTAGGGCTTAGGGAATTAGGGTTGAGGGGGTTTGGGGTTTAAGGTTTAGGGGTTTAGGGTTTAGGGGTTTAGGGTTTCGCAGTTTAGGGCTTCAAGGTGTGGGGCGCAGTAGCTTAAGGGCATAGCGGCGCATAGGAGATCTCGAGGTATCAACCATCGGCTGGTTCATGGTTGGTCGCTCAGCACTTGGTAGGGGTGGAGTTTAAGGCAGTCAGAACCTTAAACCCTAAACCTTAAGCCTTTTAGTGTCCATATATTATAAGGGTGCCGTACGATTTGGCGCACCAAAAAGGGGATCCTAATTTCGAGAACCACCCACATCCACAGCGACTGACAAGTGCCGTGACAAAAAATAGGCTCCTTGCATCGATGCTCGCTCTAACCTCTTTGATGCCCTAGAGACTTAACCCCCCACGTAGACTAAATTTCAAACGTCTGATCCGGCTTTTCATGCCGTTGTTGTTAAACTCCGACTGAGCCGGGCCTTTGCTGGAGAAAGCCCTCCGCACACCGGCGCAAGGAAACATGGCTTGCAAATCCGTCTGTGTTATTATGATACACTGAAGCGAATGTAAGAAAAGACACGAGCAGCAGTGGTGGCAGTGGTAGGTATTGCAGCAGCAGCCGAGGAGTAGGAGTAGGAGTAGGAGTAGGAGTAGGAGTAGGAGTAGGAGTAGGAGTAGGAGTAGGAGTAGTAGTAGTAGTAGTAGGAGGAGGAGGAGGAGGAGTAGGAGCAGGAGTAGGAGTGTAGTAGTAGGAGGAGGAGCAGGAGCAGGAGTAGGAGTAGGAATAGGAGTAGGAATAGGAGTAGTAGTAGTAGTAGTAGTAGTAGTAGTAGTAGTAGTCGTGGTGGTGGTGGTAGTAGTAGTAGTAGTAGTGGTAGTCGTGGTAGTCGAAATAACAGTAAGAGTAAGGATCCTCCTCCTGATTACTCGTAGGAAAAGTAGTAGGAGGAGGATCAGAAGGTGGAGGGCCGTGTAGCCAGCACTGCTAGACGCATCAGTGAAACTTGGTATTTTGGTGCGGTGGTACTGCAACGCGAGTAACCTTGTTCGAGCCCGCAGCTACGGCGCCACGGCTTGTTGCCAGAAGAAGCCTAATGGCTTTAGGGCTTGAGGGCTTTCACAGCTTGCGGCCAGCTATTTGCGGCAAGGGCCTCAACAGAGAATCAGTAGTTGAGTAGAACTGAGGTTGCTTTTAGTTTGATGTTGACTGCTTCAAATCCTCGTCGTGCCATCTGCTATGTATAAAACACCTTATTATAGTATGTGAGTCCGTAGATTCCCGCAGATCCTTAGGGTGATATTTGTTCCAAGGCTTGTGCCCGGCGACCTGTGAGGCCTTTGCGCATCATGGTTCTGCCTATGCTTCGGTTTAGGGTTTAGGGTTTAGGGGTTCAGGACTTTGAACTTGAAATTAGGACTCAGGGATTTTAGGGTTTAGTGTGAGAGGGTTTGCCGTTTTGGAAGTTGAGTCTAGGATGTGAGTTTAGGTTTAAGGTTGCCGGACAGGCTTTCATAGAGCCTGCCACCCTACTAATTTTTCTTATTTCACAACTCAGGTCGCTTGAGGGCTCCATCTAGACTCTGAAAACCTGCTGGCTCGAAAATCACAATAACACCTGAAGCCTGAGGCAAAGCTGCCGATAATAATAATAGTACTAATAATAACAATAACAAAAAATAACAAGCCATCAACAGTATTGACAACAGCATCATGTTAAGACACTTCCAAGTAGAGGAGCAACAAACAACATCCGAACAGCATGGCAGAAACCTACTTCTGTTACTTGTCATAGGCATGCGCGTAAGCAGCTCTGATCCATCGCAGCAGAGAGCGATCAAAGGCCCGGCCTCATAATTCTTCAGGTAGGCCCCGACGATATCAAGTGCCGTGCCAAGCACCTGCTGGGTGGTGGGGGAAGTGAGGGACGGAGTTGAGATGGTAAGGCTGGTAAGGATGGTGACGATGAGGAAGGCCATGAGAAGGATACTTAGGAAGAGTACTTCTGTGATGCCTTGCTGCTGCTGCTGCTGCTTCTGCTGCTGCTGCTGCTGCTGCTGCTGCTGCTGCTGCTGCTGCGGTTGCTGTTTGTGCCGAACTCAGGCTCTGACTTCATGCTGAGGAAACCGACAACCGACAACGGCTACACAACAGAACGAAAACAACGGGCTACTACTGTGGCGACGACGGCTGCTACTTCCACTAACCACTATCCACCATGCCACCACTACTAACTGTTGTTTGTGCCTGCTGCCACTAAGACGACGACAACGACGACAACGACGACGGCTGCTGCTGCTGGTGCTTGCTGCTGCTGCTGCCACGACTACGACTGCGACGACGACGACGACAACGACGACGGTTGCTGCTGCTGGTGCTTGCTGCTGCTGCTGCCACGACTACGACTACGACTACGACGACGACGACGACTACTACTACGTCTACGTCAACCACTACTACTACTACTACTACTACTACTACTACTACTGCTATTACTACTACTACGACTACTATTAGTACTACTACTACTACTACTACGACTACTATTAGTACTACTACTACTACTACTACGACGACGACGACTACTACTACTACTACTGCTCCTACGAATACTGTGAATGGTACTAAGCAAAACAACACTACTCATAGGGCGACAGCGTGGATGACCGTAACCACGTCGCCCCTCTGCATGCTATCCGAGTCATCACAGCGCCCAAGACTGCAACTTCGATGACCGACGGTGCCCTGGAAATCCCTGCATCATATGCCAGGTCGTTGCCCAAAAAACGACTCAAAGCCCGAAGCTGTATAACCCCCAACCACCACCCTGCATCAGCGACCTCTGGGTCTTGGAAAACCGCCGCTTTGATCTCTTCCAGCGATCTGCGGAGAAGCGGTAGTTGGGTCTGAAGGCTTCGAGCATTTTGCTGGCGGAGGGGAGTGGGTGGGCAATCCCGAACTGCAACGGCGTAGTAACAAGGGGGAACAGGTGCATGAACGCACATCCAGGTATCCGGTGAAGCCCTTTGTTGCCGTGACCGGAGCCCATCAAAAGAGAATTACCGCATTCAGTGCAACACCTAACTTCACTCCGCAATCCCCGGTTCCTAATTAAACCGTGAACCCTGAATCGGCCCTCTGGAACTGGAACATCCTTGTACCATACATGCTCAAGCGAAATAGTACAGACAACCAAACTTTATGAGGCAAAGGGTGTGTTAGTTTGACGCTCTCGGGATTTAATGAATAGCCCTATCTTCAGCAGCATTCGTTTGGGCTAATGTAGGGGCTTTAATCATCAGCAGCACTATTTTGGGGGTGCTTCTTATTGTAATTATAGTATGATGGGCCCAAAAACCCTAGTCTAATTATTGAGGCCCCTATATTAAGCCCCCGGAAGTAGGCAAGAGCATGGCCCCAAAACCCTGTTCTAATCATTAAGGCCCCTATCTTAATGGCCCTACTGGCTGACTAGTTCATGGCAAGCTCTAAAATGCACAAAAAGGAGGGCACCGCTCGAGATTTAGAATGACCTGCAACTGCTAATAGATGGGCCTTGCTACTGAGAATAGGGTTTTGGGGTATATTATGCTATAATTTGGGGTATATTACACTATTGTTACAATACGGAGCCCCCCAGAATAGTATTTTTAATTATTGAGGCCCCTATATTAGCCGCTTGCACTGTAGTGTAAGCCCTCTGAAGCACCCATCCCTGTCCCCGACCTGCCCGAGTGGATCAACGGCTGCAGCGCTGAAGCTAGGACCTTTCCGTCAGGAGCCAGTACCCTAAGCCTGCCCCCTGTCAGAGAACTGCATGGTTCCATTATATATAAATATAGGCTGGTTATAATGCAGCTGAAACTGAAGCCGAGAGTTCGCATCCTTCGAAGACCCGATTGGGGCGAATGTGCCTAAAGCAGCCTCCAACCCAGCTAGATAGCTACCACAGTCGCAATATTCTGCGATGAGGGCAAGTCACGCACGTCACTGCGTAGTACCTGCCAGGCTGCTAAGCTCACCTCGCCTTTGGATTTTCAGCCCGTGTCGCAACTTGTCGTCCTGAGCTCATACCTGATGGGCACCTTTGGGGGTGTTGCTGATTGCAACATGACCGCCTGCATGAATAGAAACGTACACATGTTATGAGATAATGGTATATGAAGTAATCTACTCTTGTCTTACATCAAGAAATACTCAAACATAATACACACCTCAAGTCCACGTCGACTCAAAGGCAGCAAAGTGAGTCATGACTGAGGTCCTGACGTCGGTGTGTTCATCGGCACTGATCTGGCCCTGCCAGAAACCAGCACAACCCTCTGGCGGAGATGTCCGTGTGTGTGTGTGTGTGTAGGACTATCTGCGCATGAAAACCTGACGGCACGACTCAAGATCTTGTTCACCACAATCGTTCCTACATGTTCTGGGCTTCATAGACCGTTGACTTGAGCATCAAAAGCCCGAACTGTAAGGAATTCAGACCAAACATCTCTATAGCTTAAAAATCTAGACTAAACACAGGGTGTAAGGAATTTGCATACGGAACCACGGGCTTCCTGAAGGCTTTCATGTTCGGACAAATCTACGGTAGGAGTGCAGGCAGGCATACGCAAACATGTGCCGACAAGTAGAGGAACGAACGAACGACACAACCAAATAAACAAACAAATACAAGCCTGCGGATACCCAGATACAGACGGGAATAGAGAGAGAGAGAGAGAGCGAGCGAGAGAGAGAGAGAGAGAGAGGGGGGGAGGCAGGGAGGGAGGGAGGGCGGGAAGGGGGCTTGAGCTATGGAGAGAACAAAAAGGGACACCGCGACAAGTGCTCAAACAGCAAAAACCCGAAACCCTAAACCCAAAACCCAAAACCCTAAACCCTAAACCCAATAGATCCCTACACCCTAAACCCTAAACCCTAAACCCAAATAGACGGATGCTTCAGACTGGCCAAGACAATCACGTCCACAGAGAAGCACGCGACAGGCTATCCTTCGGACGCTGATGGGATGTGTTCAAACATGCATGCATATGCATGTACACATATGGGTTTAGGGTTTAGGGTTTAGGGTTTAGGGTATATATATATATATATATATGTATGTATATATACACGTGTACATAGATGTACATAATATATACATATTTGTTTGCACAGAGAGAGAGAGAGAGAGAGAGACTGATACATGCCTATAACTACATCGACTGTACTACCAGAAAAAACAAGGTACACTTTACCGGAGGCCTTCTCTGAACTGGGACGGAGCTGCAAAGCTTTGCCACACGACCTGCATGCAGATGCATTGTTCTGGGGCCTTCATAGCTTCATAGTCTATAGGGGTTTTGAGCATGTGGCAGAGCAGTATATCATGAACTATACAGGGCCTAGAAGGGGATACCGCTATATACTAAGTATTCAGACCCCGGTATTCATGGCTTCGGCTGCTCAAACGATCCAGGAAACCACCAAATCCCGGCCATGATCCTACAACACATCCACAAGAATCCTGCATACAATGTTACAAATGAATGACAGATGCCTGAAGCTTTGAACACAACCAAGCACACTAACACGCACAGAGACACATTACACACACAACATCACAAAGCCCTAAACTCCGAAACCTCATCCCTAAGGCCTATAAGCCTAAGCTAAACCCTAAACCCTAAAAGCCCTAAACCATCCTAAACCCTAAACCCTAAACTCTAAACCCTGAACCATCCTAAACCCTAAACTTCCCTAAACGAGCTCCAGGGTATAGCCCGAAGATTCTCCCAGCCTCTGCAGGCGTTCCACGAGCGTTGCCTCGAACGCCTCAAACTCTGGGCCAGGACCCTAAGCCCCTTAAAAGGGTTGGGGTTTAGGGTTTAGG
>CAJNDV010021702.1:36855-49448 GCA_905221635.1 Symbiodinium sp. CCMP2456
TATATATATATATATATGGATTATAACAAGGAACACATTTAAAAATACATGGGTAATTATTTAGGATAGGCATTGCCCCGTAACCCTCCCCAACTCTATGCTGCCCTGCACCCGAAGTCACTCAAGCTCTATGTCCTGCAACCACCCACCTCAACCCAAACCCTAAACCCTAAGCCCCAAGCCCTAAACCCCAAAACAACCCACTCCCCTCATATGAACCATCAACTTTATGAGTATGAGTTCTGCTGGGTGCCTACATCAAATCAGAGGACACTCGCAAAAGCTACTTAAGCCCTAAACCCTAAACCCTAAACCCTAAAGCCCAAAACCCTTAAGCCCCCAACTCTGAGATCCGAGATCAGAAGCCCGGAAAGCTCAGAGTCCGTAAAAGACCCTGCAGTAAAGCTCTTCTCCACCGGTTTGGGGTTTGGCCAAAATACATAGGGTTTAGGGTTTAGGGTTTAAGGCATTTTCATATATATATATATATATATATATAGCAATCTTATTAAAAAAACAACTCTTGTAAAACCCAATGAAAGCCCGCCAAGCTCCGATTTCTCGGGCCCAGACCTGTTCGAACCCGGCACGGGGGACCTCCATGGCAACCTCGGCTACCTGGGACCGCAGAGCCTAAACCGTAAGACGCTTGAGGTCTGAGCTCTATTGTAGGGGCCTTAGTAGGCTGTAGGGCATGTCTCAGTACGTTCGATGACGGAAATTCCGATCTGCAAGGCTGCACTAGCTTCGCGAATGGTACTCGGCTCTTGAACAACCCTAAACCCAAAACCCTGAACCCTAAACCCGAATAGGGTTCCGGTGTATACTCATAAATACAAAGGGATTCGACGGGATAAACATGCATTTTCATGACCTGAGCCACTCGACAAGCAATCTGATGGAGCTGCTTGGGGGAATGGAGTTTCTCGTTAGGGCTTCACGTGCGGTTGGTGCTGGCCATCACCATCACCGTCACCAACATCAAAAGCATGGCCAGTCGCTAGCCCAGCCTGCACTGCAACAAAGAACGACTCCAGCTTCAAACATCACACGGTGCATGCGAGGCTCTTGGCTGCACAACGCGAATTCGTCGCAGACTTTCCAACCATTCAACTATGCAGCTCGTGATTCATGCTAAGTTTGGCATCTTGTCTATCATTTCTTGTCTGCTCGGGTAGTAGAGACGAAATCATCAGTCTAGAGTGCTGGGTTTTGCGAGGGGAGGCAAGGGGGAGGTGCTTGGCAGGAACTTAGTCGCCTATAACGAACTTTACTTGTATCCTACCCTAACCCCCCAGGTACCCACTATATAGGGTACTAGAGCCCCTAGGGCCCTATATAGTAGGTACCTGGAGGGTTAGTGCTACTTAGTAGTTTTCTTTAACCCTAAACCCTAAATCCTAAGTGATTGCTTCTCGGACCCGCACCCCCAGTAGCAGGGCCATCCAGCCCTTTACATCCTGAGCTGGCCAGGGCTTCGTCGAGGTACGAGAGATTGGGAATGTGGGGTTTAGGGTTTAGGGGCCTGAATAATTAGAATTGGGCTTCGGGGTATATGATACTATAAATATAATAAGGAACCCCCCACACAGTATAGGTAGTTATTAAAGCCCCTACATTATTCCGCATCCATCGGGTTGGAGGTTTACGGTGTGGGTGAAGGATGCAGCGTTGAACTTCGCTTGCATAGAAGTATTGGACAGGCCATGTTTGAGCCCTGTTCCCGTCAGAACCCCTAAACCAAAAGCTGTCTTGCACTTCCGGCTATCCTGAACCTTAATAACCCTAATACCTTCTCTTTATATATATATATATATTCGGTACTCTGGACCCTCGGAACGGCCTCTATAGGACGCCTAAAAAGCTCTCTCTATTGAGGCTTGGAGCCCGAGTCTTCATACATCTTGTCATTATCGCGACTAGCTTGATTGGAAGATGCCTGAAGGCAGGTGTAAAGGGGTTTCGGGATTAGGGTTTCAGAGTTTAGGGCTTAAGGGGTAGCCAGCGGCTGATACACGGGTGTGATATGTGGCCTGCTATCCGGGATGTGAGACTTGAGCCACTACAGCCTTGCAGCAAAAAAGCTGTTCTCTTTGTGAGTGCATGCCTTCCACCATCATCGCTATTGGGCCTTCGCAGAGTTTGTACGGGCACAACTACTCATGATCGCACGTTGCAATAAAGCCTCGCCCTTGTATGGTCATGATCTTTCGGTGCAGGGAGCTTTTCGGGGTTCTTGTTGCCTTTCCATGTGCAAGGTCTTACTAAAGGCTAAACTGCTGGCAAAGAAAATGAGACCGCTTCCCACCCCTGGAGAGGGTCCTGCTGCACCTGCGCAGGGACGGACATCAGGGTGGCAGAGTAGAAGGACTTGAGGACCTTGGCGTTGGGGTGCAAGTGAACGGTCTAACGAAGGGATCCTGAGGCTGTCAAGCCTTCAACATGCTGTTGCGTCGATGGATGAGGTTTCAGTTTCCGTTGTGTTGCTGGCCTTTGCATTTGTGTTGATGGCTCTAATGACGAGAAAGAAGGTGGACTGATCTAAATTCTCGACGGTGGATGAACGTGGGTAGCGCTCTAAAATAAGGGTACCTGTCAGGGTCCCTTTTGTAAGGGGTCCCGTACTATTTGGGGGGACTTAAAAAAGAGCCCTAACCCTAGCTTGGAAAACTAGGGCACCCTAAACCCTAAACCCTGAACTGTACCCTAAACCCTAAACCCTAAACTGTACCCTAAACCTTAAACCGTGACCCCGAACCCTCGGCCCCGGCCTGCACAGCGAGAAGATGATCGGTCAAAGTAACGTAGCGGTACTGTTCAACTGATCGATGCAGCCTTTTAGAAGCCCTGGGTTTAGGGTTTAGGGTATAGAAGCCCTGATAGCTCCCTAAACCACAAACCCTAAACCCAATAGAAGGCCTTGTAGATCCCTATGGGGAACCCTAAGAGGGACCCTACCTTCAGCATACCTGGAGGATCCTGGGTAGGGGCTCCAACGTCTCGGATGAGTCCACCGGCCGGGAGCTTTCAGGGTTTAGGGTTTAGGGTGTTCCTTTGAGAAGGGCTCCTGTCTAGCTTTTTACTGAAAACTGAAGAACAACGAAACAAAGTTAGACCGCGGGGGGTTCTGCAGCGCGTAGAATCGGAGGACCTGCTCCTTCTCCTGCTGTTCGATGCCACTTCAACTCCCAGTGGTGGAGCTTTTGAACTGACTCTCGTCAGAATTCCAGGGGTCGCTCCGGGATACAAGAAGGTCGCTCTAAAGCATTGGATCACTCACATGGGTAAAATGCATTCAAGAATGTTGATTCAACCTACCGCTATAGCCCTTCTTGGAGTCACAAAAACTAGTCTTGCATAATACTCCTTGGAGTCCTGTAAGGTCATTGTCCAGTGATTGCTTCCTACGGAGAGCCGTGGCTCCTAAACCCTACACTCCAAAGACCAGCTACCAAGTTTAGGGTTTAAAGTTTCGGGCTTAGGGTTCAGGGTTTCCTCCAGCGCGTCAGGCACAAATCCTTCACCCCCAGAGCTAAACCCCAACAAAGATCCTGATCCGAAGTTAGTTCCGATGTAAACTTCCTCGCGTGGGAACCACCCTCCAGCAAACAAGAAAGGACTCGAAGGAGGAAACAAGTTAACCTAAACCCCAAGATCTAAACCGCACGACCTTCCCTAACCTTCACGAGACCCTCATAGTAGTAATAGTCGCCTTGCAGGGAACCCAAAGGAATCCTACTCCAAGAACTCCCCTTGGGCTCCGATCGAGCTTGAGCATCTCGAAGGCCTTGCTTCTCGAGGCCAGAATATCCCTAAACTACCTATATAGTCTCCATTGTAGTTCCTTTTTGGGGTTACGTTATAGGATCCTTAATATAAAACGTGGTCAAACCAAAAAAAAGGAACTACAATGGAGACTATAGGTAGGGGCTGCTTTCGGGTGCCCTGAGGCGTTCCGTCTCTAAGGGATCAAAAAAAGGTTACTATAAGGGTGCTTCAGAGCTGAAAGGGTTTAGGGTTTAGGCGTTAAGGCTTCGGTTTTAGGATTTAGGTGTTATATAGGCTTCAGGGTTGGGGCTTATGAGGCTTTACAGAGTTCAGGCTTTCATCACTAAGGTTATTCCTTAAACTTAGGGCGCCTTGCTACGAACTGAGGAATACTGCTTACACATAAGGACTTATAATGGTTTTTCAGTAATAGCCCGTCAACTGTATAAGGGTTCGTATTGTGAGTTGAGAGAGTAGATTCCTTCATAAAGGGGTGTTCGGCTTTCTAAGATCTTCTGTGACAAGACGAAGTGCACGCTGGAAAAGGGTTTAAGGCTTATATACACATACACACATGTGTTTATGTACTCATACCTATTTACATACTACTTCAACTTATGTTTGTAGGAGCCTTAGCAAGTCGAACGGTGTTGTTCCGGCCCCTTAATTGCACTAGGGTTTGGGGCCTTGGAGCTCCAGGCTTTGATATCAACATTTTGATGTTTTTAAAAGAGATGAGTGGTTTTGGTTCGAGGCTGGGGTGGGGTTTGGGCCTTTGCCACGACACAAGCCCAAGGCAGCCCTGAAAAGGGACCTCCTGAACATGCCAAACTCCTCAAGCAACTGCTTGGAGGTTAATGGGTAGTTATAAGTGGGGTTATAAGTAGGGTAACTATAATAATAACCCATATTAGGGGACTTATAACTCCACTTATAGCTACCCATGAACCTCCAAGTGTGCATCAACTGTGAATCATTCATGGGACCTTACTGTGCTCTAAAGCCATTAAAGTCCGAAGAGACAAAACCTCAGAGTTCTATAGCTAAATTAAATGAATAGCCCAAAACCCCAAACCGCACACCTTTTAACCCTAAAGCCTAAAGCCTGAACGATCCCCTGAAGCCCAGATTTTACCCTAAACATTCCTAAACCATAAACCCTGAGCCATCCCCCAACGCCCGGATTTCGCCGAGTGCCCCAGCCCCTCCGCTCGCAGCGTCGCGGCGCGCCGCCGCGGTCGCCAGGGCAGGGCCAAGGATGAGCAGGGTGGGCCTGAGGATAGTGGAATTCTGGGGGCCTGCGGGTGTTTTGGGGAGGGTTCTCGAATCTATGGACTGTAGTGTCGCATTGGGTTCCATAGGGTTGCATGGCGCTTGCTAGAATTTTGCAGGGTTCTCCGAGGTTAAGGGGCTTGCTTTCAGGTGTGGTTCGAAATTTGGAACTGGATCTCGGCCTTTATTATGGCGTTGCGGAGTTGGCATCGGGCAGGGCTTTTCAGTACTACAGCTCGTAGCTAGAGAAGGCCTTGGAAGTGGCTTTCGTTGCTTTGGTTGAAGGTTTGAATGTTATCAGCTCTTATCTGGGGCTAAGTTAAACGGTAGCATTCCTCAACAAAGAAACATTCCTCACTTCCTAATACAAGCCGAAGGGAGGATAGGTGTACATTCCGCAACAAGGGATCCACACGATAGCCGAAGGAGGCGCTCGAGGTGAGATTTCAAAGCTGGCTTGCATGTGTTGTTCCATAGTCATAGGTAGATAAATAAGTAAATAAATAGATAGGGAGATAGATCCATAGGTATCTAGGTAGATAGATATAGATACGAATATAGATATGGATATAGATATAGATATAGATATAGATATAGATATAGATATAGATAGATAGATAGATAGATAGATAGATAGATAAATAGGTAGAAAGATTGATAGACTTATTTCTTTATTGGTTGATAGACAGACAGGAAATAGAAAAAACAAACAACGACGAATAGTTTAAAGCAACTAGTTGTGCAATCACACGGCCGTTGACATGGGATTTGCATGAGGCTTTCGCATCAAGGTCAAGGGTCAAGGTCTGGCTTTCAAGGTTTAACTTTCCTGCACAATGTCAGACAACGTCAGCTTCCCAGTTTGCTTTTTGTAGCAAGGCGTCAAGCTTGTTCAGAATTTCGGAGAGCCAGCGGGTAACAACTGCAACAGAAGCAACATCAAGCAGCGAAAGCAGCAGCAGGAGGAAGAGGAGGAAGAGGAGGATGGCAAAACACTTGACCCGAAAACCCTAAAACCCTAAACCCTAAAAACCCTAAACCCTAAAACTCTAAACCCTAAAACTCTAAACCCTAAAAGAGCAGTACATACCGACCAGGATGAGCTTCCACATTAGCCAACCCCGCTCACAGGGGAAGAGTCTGAATTCAAACCCTTAGCGATCCCTAACCCCCCAGTTACCTACTATATAGGGTACTAGAGCCCCCAAGGCCCTATATAATAGGTAACTGGGGGGTTGGGGGACCCTGAGCCCTAAATCCCCCAAAACCCCTCGACGTCTATCCTCAAACCCTAAACCAGAGAAGCCAACAGCCCTAACCCTGAAACCCCGCAAGCCGTAACACCCCTGAAACCCCAAATCTAAACTTTCAATCCTCAGCGAAGCCCTCAAATTCTTAAGTTTGCAGTAAGGCCCAGACAAGATCTTAGTCGCAAGATCATTCAAGTCTTTCCGGCGGTTGGCCTCATGGCTTAAGGCCACCGGGCTTGACTTGGCTTGGAGGAAAATGCTCGCATGTGCACCTATACTGCACTATAACCCTTTAGAGCCCTTTGTGACACGTTCGGGGCTGGGGTCCGTTTTAAGGAAAACAGACGCATCCCGGTGGTTCTTGGGATGTTTTTGGGGCTTCGGGGGTTTGGGGTTTAAGGGCTTTGGGGTTTAGGGTTGAGGATGTCAAGGGATGTAGATGTAGAGGCCTTCGTAGTTAGGGTTTACGGGTTCAGGGGTTTAGGGGTGTAGGGTTTGGTTTGGGGTTTTAGACTTTTCTTATCGTAGAAATGCAAAAGGGACTATGAGGGGAACATGCAACCATTCATTTCGACTCCTATTTGGGGCTACTGGGGTTTAGAGTTCAGGTTCAGGGTTCAGGATTTGAACCTTCAGGATTTAGGGTTCAGTGTTCATTTCAGGGGTCTGTAAGTTTATGCAGAGGTACTATAAGGTTTTTTTGGCATTAGGGTTTATAGGGCTCAGGCCTCTGAGGCTTTAGGCCCCCAAAACATAGTGCTTTTATAGGGTGTCGTTCACAAAGCCTTTTGAGCCTCGTCACCCGATTTGAAGTATCTGTCAACCTAAGCAACCGCGGCGTGCCTTTGGCCGCGGGCCGGATCACGTTTCCGCAATGGCTGCAGCTTGCTTTATCTCTCCAGACCAGGACTCCAAGCCCTAAATCCTGTCTGTCCGGCGCCGAGATTCTGCATGACTCTGCGACGTTTCGAAGGAGTGCTGGTACTTGGCAGTGCGGTGCTCGTAAACCAGAAAACTACTTAAGCCCCTGCGAGTAGTCAAAAACCGACAAACTCTAAACCCAAGGCCCTAAACCCTAAACCACAACACCACCATCCGAATTAAATCCCGCACGAGCCCTTAGACCGCCCAACGCCCCAGATCCTGAAACCCCTACTCTAAGATGCCGTAAACTTTTCTTTATGTAGAACCGTTTCAGGGCCCGTATAGTAAACATTATAGTAATTGTAATGATAACCCTGTAGGAAGCTGTATAGTATAGTATCTCTTACAACAACCATTGTAGTAGATAACTCTCATACAAATCCCTGTAGCAACCCTCATTGTAACCTAAAGGAGAAGGGTACGGGTCCAAGTACCTGAATGTCATATAGTAGAAACCAGAAAGTTGGAACATGATTATCCTCATGCCCGTAAGGTAAAGTATAAGGGATCCTAGCACTAATCCTCCTAAAACCATGTTCCAACTGTCGGGGATTTGCACTATAACAGCACCGTTCACCCATTCAACTCCTATCCGTAACCAAACTAGGTCCTTTGGACCCAGCCTGAAAGGGAGCCCCCTACATATCATAGAACCCAGGGACACTCGTGGTCACTTTGGACGCAAACTATCAAAACCCTAAACCCTAAACCCTAAACCCTATCCGAGCCCTTGGCCGGACGCATCTCCAGGTGCTTGAAGAGCTTACGAAGTAGAAGAAGGCTGCACAAGGTCTGCGCCTGCTTTGGAAGAGTTTCCTCTCGGAGTTCGTCCTTAGGGGGTCCGGGGTCCCTTTAATAAGGGTTCCTAATTAAGGGCTACGATGAAGGTTACTGTAAGGGCTCCTATAAGGGTTCCTCATCAAGGGCTACGATAAAGGTTACTATAAGGGCTCCTATAAGGGTTTCGTTAAGGGGTTTGACACGAAGCTTTTGAATAACTAGACCGCGAACCCCGAAACCGGAAGCCAAAAACTCTCCTCGAATGTCAAAGACAAGGGCCTGAATAATTGAAGTAGGTATAGCGGCATTGATGTGCCTGTTGTACTGATGATTCAGACTTCCGTATTCTTCCCACAAACCCTCAATGCAGGACCTGACAACCCACGCGCAATTGTCGCCCAACACTAAACGCTCAACCGCCGGACCAGTACAGCCCGAACCGCTTACCCCTGAAGCCTTTTAGGACGTTAAGCCAGGTGATAGCACCAATCGTAGTACCAATAGCAACAACGGCAATAACAAGAAACCAAGATCCACACAATTCAAACAAATAGACGGATAAGAAGACTCCAAACAACTTCTAAAACCGCACAGGGTTTACGCTTTAGGGTTTGGGGGTTCCAGATTGGGGGTCAGTCAGGGTTTAGGGGGTAGGTTCCAGTTGCCATCACAGAGCGTAGCCGTAGCCCAAACCGCCGGTAGTCAGCAACAAGAACCCCCGGCACCACCCACCTCCCAAAAACAAAAGATCCTTAAACCTAAACCTGGGCACAAACGCGTCAACATTCAAACCCCAAGCTCGTACGGAAATTTAAACCCAAGCTACGGAAATCCCGGAAACCTCAAACACTTGAACCGAAGGCCTGCAATCATAAATCCGCATGGCTCCAGAATAACAAGTTAAAGACCCATTCTTTTTGCTGAACCTACGCCTTTAAGCACTGAGCTCCTAAATTCAAATGTGGGGCCTGAGTAGGTAGCCTTACTAGGCAAAAGGGCGAGATTACCGCATACTTAGATTAGGATACTAATACCAACTATTCCGAGTTATTCCCCTAAACCCTAAACCCTAAACCCTAACACCCTAAAGCCCTAAACCCTAAACCCTCAACCCCTATGCCCGTCAGGTCTGGCGCCGTGTCATCGGATCGCAGACCAGCGAGCAGCCGATCCGCTACGCCTGAGCCCATTGGTCTGTGGTGTCTCAGGTTGCGGTGCCCCTTGTGTCTCAGGATGAAGGGTCCCTTTAAAGGTGCCTTTAAGTTCTGTGTGTTTAGGGTTTAGGGTTTAGGGTTCCGTGAGGGTTACTGTAAGGCTGCATTTAGTAATTTAAAGTTAAGCTGAGCAAGGGTAAAGGTGTAGGGTCAAGGGTCAAAGTATCCATTGGAGGTCTTTCTTGGGGTACCCGAACTTTGAATATCCTAACTGGTTGGGGCTTAGGGCCTTCAGCATCCCCTTGTGCAAGTTGGCTAAAAGTTTAAGGGTTGAGGGGTTTAGAAGCTTAGGGCTAGGGATAAGGTGCCGAAGAAGTCCCATGATGCTGATCCCTTACCCCTTCCAACTGCTACCCTCATGGTTATTTAAGGTGCCACACAAAAGCCGTTATTTTATGATTCTCCTTACGATCTCAGGTGCCAGACATCCCAATATTCTCAAACCAGAATTCTTGGCTGACTTCTGAACCCCTCCAAAAAGTTAAACTTTTAGTCTCCGTATTATAGGTATATAGAAACCCCAAAAAGTTAAAGTCCTAAGAGCCAACCAGAAGAACACCAAGAATTTATGAACATCCAAAATGCGCAGGGCACCAACAGCCCCTCCACCCCATACCATAAGCTGCAAAAAAGACCTGGGACATATTCCTTAAACCCTGGACCTAAGTGAAACCCCACGGCGACCTAGTAACTCAGTGCAGACATTCTCGAGCGCAACTCAACCCTAAACTCTCCTGAAGCACTACACACCTGGGTTTAGGGTTTAGGGGGAAACCAACAACGCCCTCCAGCACCCTGTGCTCACGGAAATGCTAGGAGCAAGCTTACGAACAGTGGTGATCCATCGTAGCTGCTTCGAAGCCAGCAAGAAAGCTGTTAACTGTTGAAGCAGCCCTCCGAACATGAGAATCGTACTGGTAGTGACAGCAGGAAAATAGCATCAATAATCGTACTTCGTAGCAAGAAAGAAGCTTGCATCATGACCGCCATTCACAGTCTAGTCTAGTCCCCTTCATGCTGCATGCTGGCCGGCAGTGTGCATGTTGTCTGCTCCAGCTACTTACATAGCACGTTACTAACCATATAACATATGACCCAGAAACCCTTGGCCCGTGATTTAAGTAACTGGAGCCCTACTCTGTCCGACACCGCATCATGGCGTCTCGCAGCGACTCGTGGAGGCACTCTTGGACATGTTCCATCTTGATGTGCAGCTGCCTCCTAAACCCTACCTGCACCCTATGAAACCTACCTTCTTTGGGGATCATACTAGTCCGTAAAAAGGTAGGTTATTATGTAAAGTAAACCCTAAACCCAGTTACTCTTTTACGCTTACAGCTGCGACGACGGTTCAGCGTTTATAGGACGGTCTAGGGTATAGGGCTGGGCACTTGTCATATGGCTACTTCTCCTGTTCGTCCTTAATCAGTGGAGTCCTCAAGATTGGTGCGGGTGCTTTATGCCTATCTGAACACCGTTCGATCAGGGCACATATTCGTAGTGGCATAGTTCCTACCTGCCTGTAGGACCGACCTACCTACCCTACCCCACCCTGAAGTACCAAACCCTGAGCCTCAGAGCGTAAACACCCAAACCACACAGCCCTAAAGGCCCTAAACTCAAAGCCCTAAACCACACAGCCCTAAAGGCCCTAAACCCCTACAGGCGCCAGAGCAGCCAGGAGACGGCCCCTAAAGCCCTAGAGGCCCCGAGCCTCTAAACCCAGTGCCAAGCAGAGGCATCCCTATCCCAAGGCTGTTGCCAGGCCAAAGCTCCGGAAAATCGCTCAAAGCCTCAGCTTCAGGTCTTCGGGCTTTTAATTCTGTAGGGGCCTGGGGTCATAATTAGGGTTCAAGGTGTAGGGTGTGATTAGGGTTTATAGTCGTTTCGGGGTTTAGGGATGTTTAGGGTGTAGGGTAAGGGTTTGGGGATGTTTAGGTTGAGGGTATCATTACAGAACAGCCTTCCGTGATATGTAAGATCTACAGGAGCTATGGCTTGTAGGATATGAGACCTTGGGACATACCGAGCGATTTTGGATTTGGCAGTTGGGCCCCTGAGGGTATCCAAAGCCGGCGACACGAAGCAGACCCTAAAGCGTGGAAAACGGGTCTGGTTAACATCTAAACTGCCACTCCGAAGCTGGGTGCCCCAAACCCCCCCCAAAAAATATCACTCAGCAGGCCTGAACTCACACTTCGGTGTCGTAGTTCCTTTTTTGGGCTTAACCAATAATATATTAAGGATATTATAAGGCATCCCCAAAAAGGAACTACAATGGAGACTATAGGTAGGGTCTCTACGGGCGAAAGATGCCTGAAGGGCTTTCAACATGCAGTAACTGCGGGATTTTGGGCTTTCAGCCTCCACGGTAAAACTCTAAACCTGTTGGAACGGTTTAGGGTTTAGCGTTTAAGGTTTCCTAAACCCTAAACCCGGGCTTCGGGTGTAGCACGGAACCATCCGAGGTCAAGACCACGAGACGGAAACACTCAACGAGCTGGGAGCGTACCTCCAATGAGCTGGCTTTCAGGGGTGGGGTCCCGATTCGGGGGTTGCTGGCAGGGTTCTATAAGGGCTTTCAGGGTTCTATAAGGGCCCCGGTTTGGTAGTGTTTGGAAAAGGTTGAGATTTTAGGGTTTGGGGCTCTGGTGGTGTGGTGCGCCTATGAAGCTACCATAGCTTTGTTGTATATGCGAGCTCCCTCCCTAAGGCATCTGCCAGGCTGGCTGAAGAGAACTTGCCCGCTTGAAAGGGACACCGCATCGCCGACTGCAGCTGCCGCAGAAAATCCTACCGAGCAAGTAGTGCTTGAAGCCACATCTGACCATGAATCTGTTCTTTGGGTGGCTCAAAACTCTAAACCCCTCGATCTTCATCCGACATGCTCAGCTTACTCGTCAATTCCGCCTACGGAGACTTGTCAACGCCACAGCAATTCGGGCAAGTACATCCAATACCTACAGGGTCATAGCCGACCCCTTTTTGGGTCACCTAGTTTCGCGGTGGGTATCCGCTGTATAGAAAATTATGTAGGTACAGCAACATATAGGTACTGCACAAATGCACTAGAAGTAAGTACATGGGGTTTTCCGAAAATAGGGGACCCTAATATAGTACCCTAAATAGTAGGATCCTTATTATAAGGACCCCAAATAAGGGACACCTTATTTTCGGAAACTCCCACATACGTACGGGCAGCTGAACTGGCAGACTGGGTGCCCCTTTCTCGGCCACCACTGATGCCACGGAGTCCACCTCGGAGGCTATCTGCTTGAAGCCCTATTACACAGTAGTAGTAGTAGTAGTAGTAGTAGTAGTAGTAGTAGTAGAAGTAGAAGTAGTAGTAGTAGCAGCAGTAGTAGTAGTAGAAGTAGTAGTAGTA
>CAJNDV010021713.1:47020-62338 GCA_905221635.1 Symbiodinium sp. CCMP2456
GGCTTAGGGTTTAGGGTTTTGGGAGTTAGGGTTTTAGGGTTTAGGGGTTAGGGTTTAGGGGTTTAGGGTTTAGGGTTTAGGCTCCAGTGCATCTTGACTCATTGCGGCCGTATGACCGCCAGGGCTTCTGCGTTGGGGCGAGGGTTGGCGGATTGGGCGTGCGCTGTGTTTGTTGCTCCATCCGCCCATAAACTGACCAACATGAGGTTGTAGGGGGCCCTGAAATGTATTTGTGAATAGGTACCTCTAAAAGAACCGTAGAGAAATGTTAAAGAGAAAAAAGGCCGGCAGAAGCCTTGAGGGATCTAGCAGAGTGTACTGTAGGACTGCGCAGCTTCATCCATTTTCGACTTCTGGACCTGAAAAGACTCAAGTCAACCAGGGTTTAGGGTTATAGGGTTATAGGGTTTAGGGTTTAGGGCTTAGGGATTAATTGAAGTTTTTTTCGGAATGCTGGGTTTGCGAAACAGCTCGCATGGAGATCACGGAACTGAACCGGAGAAGCTTCGGGCAGTGAACATCGGCGTTCAACAGCTGATCATCGGGGCTGGATAAAAATCGGTGCCGTAATACTTCCAATGGATTTCTGGGGCACAAAATAGTACTACATATAGTACTACTATCTGTGTATTTTTCATATATATATATATATATATATAGATCAGGACTATGAGTTAAGGGTGTCGTACTACTCGATGACTGACCCCTACAAGACCTAAACTCGGAACCCTAAACCCTAAACCCTAAACCTTAAACCCTAAACCCAAAGCCTTAAACCTTAAACCCTAAACCCTACTAAACCTTAAACCCTAAACCCCTCTAAGACCTGAACCTCGAAATGCACACTCGGGCCTGAAAAGCCGTTGGCTGAAAACCACGTGAAAGCACTCACACCACCACAACATCGAAGTTCGTGGGTTTAGGGCTTAGGGTTTGGGGTTCAGGGTCTGTAGGCTGGGCCCTCACTACCGCACAGGAATGCAAGTGTATCTTACCTTCTGGGTTTAGGGCTTTTGGCCTCTGAAGGAAGGCATTTGCATGCGTGCCTTCTTCAACTGCGATGAAATCACGACTTATACAAGCGGACATGCGTCGGAGTAGAGGGATGTCGCACATCAGAACACTGGGCGCCGCGCAGTCAGGGGGCAGTTCTGGCCGTGCCTGACCACTAACACTTGGCACATGTCTCGAGTTGCGAGGGTTTCCCCCGAAAGGACGGACCTTTCTACTCCTAAACTGAGATCCTGCATTGAAACACGTGGCCCCGCACCCCTCCCGTAGTAAAGCTCAGCCTCAGGTTAGCGTCAGGGCGGGGTTTTCAGGTTCAACTCTTAGGAGGAAGGAGGGAGTCCAAACGACCTATGTCAAAAACATACCAGTTATCACAAGCATACAACAACCCGTCGGATGCTCACTCTAATCGGCACAGACTACCTTCACCAGCGAGTTTCAGGAACTATAGCCATGCAGTTCGCCCATGATGTTCCTTGTGATTGTTCGCCGATGACTAAATTCCCACAACCCCACGAGTTCAAGTGCCGAAGAAGTATATGCTGTCGCCTTAATTTTTTCTAAGCCACAAGGACCACTGTCCTACACCCAAACGCATAATTGCCGGGGAACTTCGGACCGTCAGGGTTCCCCCTACCTAAATGACCACATCACCCTTACAAGGAGGGACCTAATGTAGGGGCCTTGATAATTAGAATGGGGTTTTGGGCGGGTTCCTTATTGTAAATATAGTATGATGTACTTGTACCCCCAAACCCTATTCTAATTATTAAGGCTCCTATATTATAGCCTTAGGCCGTGAGCTTCTATTGCATGTAATTCAACCTCAGGCCCTTCTAAGGTGTGTTGTGTACAGGTCGTCCCTCTCTGCAACCTAAACTCCTATTGACCCAAAGCCCTAAACCGTAAATCCCAACAAACAAAACCTGCCCTATTTTTGATCAAAATTCTAAAACCCTTAAACCCTTTTTCTAGATCCTAAACCCTAAACCCTACACCCAGAATCCAAATCCTAAACCCTAAACCTTGAATCCTAAATCCTAAACCCTGAACCCTAAACCCTAAACCCTCCTAGATGCCGCGTCACTCGGGCCTGGGACACTTTGGCTTTCAGGTCGGAGACCTTGTCTGTTGCATTGACCTCGACCTGTCCACAACTTCGGGAGTTATTGGGCTAAGGTTTTAAGTTTTAAGATTCGTTGAACTAGGGCTTATTGGGTTTTGGGTTTAGGGTATTACGATTCCTTGAACTAGGGTTTAGGGTTTAGGATTCTTTAGGCAGGGGTTTAGGGTTTAGGATTCTTTACGCAACTGTTTAGGGGTCTCGGGCTTTGGGTTTGGAATTCACATGTTACTGAATGCTTAGGTTTCATGAGCTGAGTTCTCATGCTGTGTGCTGGTTCAACATGCTTCTTTTGTCTTCAGCACGTGTTCTTACTGTAAGTTGTGGTTAATGCCTTGTGTTGGTTTAAGCTGCTTCTTTTGGCTTGAGCTCTTGGTAATCATCTGTTCCGAATCTCTGGATCGAGGGGGTTGCGGGCTTTGGATTTAGGACCTACAGAGGGTTTAAGGATTTATGGTCTGGTCTTTGGTCTTAGCAGGGTTGCTTCAGGATTGGGAATTCGGCTGCATGATTTGAGCTCTAGGGTTTCATGATCTATGTAGAGGAGGAAAGGAAGCTTGGCACGAGCTACACTCTGCCTGGGCTAGTCATGAACATGTTAGCCTCAGGTCGAAACTGACAGGCTCCTGTCGATATGTGTCATCCGGTAAGTAAGGACTAAATGACCATGGCCTTTGAATGGACTGTGTCCGTCGGGACTCGATAATGCCGTACATGCGATAAACCTCTGTGCGATCCTAGAAAGTTCGACATCCTAGCAGGCAGCTCGCTCCCAACCACTAGCCGCCATGGCGTTTGCAGAACTCCTCGATGAAGTTTGCAATGCCTTCCGAGGCAATGTTAAAGTAAAGCGATGGCTCGATCAGCTCTGCCTCCATGAGTGCATAGCCCGTCGGCTCTGAGTTCCCCTCGGCTACGGTGAAGTGGGTTGAAGAACCCTCACGTGCCAAAGGCTCCATGATGCTGTTTGGCAGGACGACCACGTCCATGCGGCTGTATAGAGGTGGCTGGTCGAGCGGCAATGCCTGAATGGCCCGAGATGCGCACTCGCACACACCGGTCGGAAGTGAGTCAATGTCCACTCTGTGGTGCACTGCGCCGTAGTCTTCTTGAGATCGATAGTCTCCTGCCTTGGGCAGCTTGTGCATCGCATGGCTAAGGGCCCCACAAAAGTAGAACAGGCTATACTCACCTTCCGACATGATCTCGGATACAAACGGCTGCACGAGACACGGGACGTCGGAGAACAGCTCATCGATGAATGCAGATTGGGTGGCGAACTCCTTCGTGACAAGCTGCGTCTCGCGCCCACGGAGCTCTACCACCGTCGGATCTTCTACAAAGATGTAGGGGGCCTCAAGCTCCCCACGTTTGATCCGGAATGTGTCGAAGCTGCTCGCGCCCACTGCCGGCTTGATGACCACCTCCTCGAAGGTCTCGAGGGCCCTGCCTACCGCCACTGAGGGGACATCGCCAGGCACAACGAAGGCAGTTGGTAAAATCCTGGGGCTCGTGTCAACTATGAAGGAACATCGTTCCAGCTCATGATAAGAAACCTCAAGTTGGCTTACTATAGAGATTGCAAAGGAATTCTCATGCAAGTTCCTGAGCAAGAACCAAGAATCGGACAGCCGTGGTTTGCCATCTCTTTTAGGTACAGCTTCGAACTGTTCCACTTCATCAGGGCGACACTGTTTTCCACAGCACACTTCGATGCAATGTGATCCAACGCGGCATGGAAAAGCGTCAGGTCATCCTGATAGTCCCAGGTACTCCTTACCACCACAATATCATACTGAGACCAATCGTGCTCACGAAACCGTCGCCACGGGATGCGTGGTGTTACAGCCCACCCACGGGCCTTAAAAGGCTCGACCAGCATGTCATCGTATATGCACCATCCTTCGGTGCTGTCCATGGACAGAAATCCAAGTCTCCCAGAGCTGCACATGACTTCAGAAGCAGCGGCCGCAGAAGTTTGCAAAGGGTTATTATCCCCGGGGGCACAATGGAGCCAACTATCAGGCGCGTGTAAACTGAATGGTTTAGTAACGTAGTTGCGTTAGGGTTTAGGCATTATGGTTTAGGGTTTAGGGTTTAGGCCTCAAACTCTGAAGCAAAGACCCCAAGGCCGAAAACAACAAGACCCACACCCTGAACCCAGAAAACACAGAACACCAACTCAACTCCTTAAGCGTAGGGCCCCGGCCCAGGCATCCTCCATCCTAACCGAAGCCTAAATCCCTAAACCGTAAAGCTCCAAACCCCAAAACCCCGAAGCCCCCGAAGCATCGAAACCTTAAAGCCCTGTAACATAAAGGGTCCGAAGCACTTATAGGAGAAAGCAGCAAAGTTTCTAATTATGCTTTATGAACGTATCCCCCTATAACAGTACTTAGGAACCCTAAACCCTAAACCCCTCAACCCCTAAACCCCTAAACCCTAAGCCCCTAAACTTTAAACCCCTTATCCCCTATACCCTAAACCGTTAGGACTGTTTGGGTAAGACCTAAGCCTCGCCTTACCCCCCAACACATGCCGTGGCCTGAAAAGTCTCCCCTTTCAGCCTCGCTCTCATCGGGAGTTGATTTAGGGTTTAGGGCTTTGGGTTTAGGGTTCAGGGTTTAGGTTCAGGGTATAGGGTTTGGGGTTTAGGGTTTAGGGTTCAGGGTATGGGGAGTTGATTTCTTTTTAAGGGCACTTCCCGTCTGGGTTTAGGGTGCAGACTCTACGGCTTAGGGTGATTGTGTCTATAGCGTTGGGGAGCTTCATTTTTGTAACCTTGCGTTTGGGTTCCCTTTAATACTGGGGCCGCAATGAGACTCGGTTTGTGGGGCATGAGATGGTATGGTTAGACTAATTTAACTAAATCTAGCTTTAAAGCGGGACAAGAGGGAAATAATCTCGCTAAATGTTCGATGCCCGATATTCAACACGAATTTTCTATGACACGGACTTCCCTCACATGAAATGCAAAAAACTAAGAAGTACTGAGGCGCAGCTCTCATGAAATGGCTGCCCCAAGGCTCACTATCCGGTCTGGCATGAGGGTTCTTGGTTTTAGGCCTTGGGATTATCTGCTTTGTGGTTTAGGGTTCATGTCCTTATGGGTTTAGAGTTTGGGTGGTTTGGAGCTCGGGGGTTTTAGGGGATTTATCGACTCCACTTTGGGTGTTTTGTGTCAATTAGGGTTTAGGGTTGAGGGGGAAGGTGTAACCTCGTGTCCAAGTAGTTTCGGGATGGTGCAGTCTGAAGTTAAACTCACGTCTTCAATCAAGCTGTGTGTCTTGTTGGCCATGTGTACGCGAGATGAGTCGGCAAAGCTGCCAGGGTGGCATCAGCTTTACGCCTTGCCCTAGTAGCTTGATTCAAGATTAAGGATTTCTTGGAAGGCCACAAACTCAAACCCGAACCCTGAAGCAGTGTACGGTATCGCTGCCGGGTGGCGTTTTCAACGTCACTTGGACCATCGCAGAGGGACTGCCTTAGGGTGGCAAGCTGCGTGCTTTCGGGCTAGGCGGGGCACTGACTTTGCAGCTCAAACTTTGTCGGATGGGTCAGAGGCTGACGGTGGCTCCGGCTTATGAGGATTTGTTGGGAAATCACGAAGTTCTGATGCAGGCATGGCTCATTGAAGGCTTCGTGGCGTCATATTTTGAATATTGGGTCGGCTTTAAATGGGCGCGAAAGCTCGAGTCTAACTGAGGCTTCCTATGTAGATTTCTACCTGTAATGTAGGGGCCTTCATCACTAGAAGAGGGTTTTGGGGGTTCCTTATTATAGTTATAGTATAATATACCCCAAACCCTATTCTAAATTATGAAGGCCCCTACCTAGACCCCCCCAACTACCCTCTAATATGCCCTAAATGCCCACAATCAAGGACCATAAGGGCTCTATTCAAGGGCCCTTGGGGGGTCCTGGTATATCAGCGACTCAAGCAAGAAGCGCCAAAGTCGACAGCCCTCAAACCCCAAGCCCCAAATGCTAGCAACCAAGGGTGAAGGAAGCTCGCAGAGGATCTAAACAAAGAGGCCTTAAGAATGATGCGGAACAGGGTTTGGGGGCATAGGTTTTATCCAGAGTTATGAACTGGGACAACATCGGAATACCATTCCTGAACATTCTCTTCCGATATCGATACTACGCCGAATCCCAGAAGCCCACGACTCCTCACGAGCCGAGCCAAGCTGCGGCGTTCTAGGCCCGCCGGCAGTCGGTCGTGGAGAGCACCGCCGCGCCGCGCTTGAGCCAGGGTATACGCTCCAGGGCCGGGGGTTCAGCTCGTCTTGTTCAGATGAGGGAAGCAACGTAGCTTTGGGGAAAAATAGGAATCTAGGGCATGCGTGCAGAGGACAACACTCAACGCTGGATGCCAAACACAGCTCCGCAGGACTTCAGATCATAAACTCGCATCCTTTGCTGTTGGATCGCAACACAACATCTTTCAGCGGTACACTGGGTGTAAGCTTTGTGCGGTTACAAGGGTTGAAAACCGGAGCTCAGACATTTCGTTCGTATTGGTATCTGTCTGAAACCCTTCAGTGGAGAACCTCAGGTTTGAAGCGTCCCAACCGAAAACCCCCCAAGAGGGTCCTAGGTACTGTTACGGGGTATACTCTCCAAAATATCTAATAGCAATTCCTGCTATATCCTATTATAGAAACCCTGCTTTATACTATAAATAAAAATGAATAAATAAATAAATAAATAAGTAAATAAATAAATAAATATATATATATATACATTTAGGACCCTTCGGGCCGGAACCTGGAACCTTTCTAGTCACCCCGTGTAGAAATCCTTCATAGAAACCCGTGGCACGGCATGGCAACAAACCCAAGCGATGTAGGCTCCACGCAGGACGTACCTCGGCTGGTATGCAGCAGCATTGAAGTTTCTATCGGGTTTTACGCTTGAGGGGTTTGCGGTTTAGGGCTTGGGGTTTAGGGTTTAGGGTTTAGGGTTTAGGGGGGTTTAGGGTTTAGGGTTTAGGGTTTAGGGTTTAGGGTTTAGGCTGGAGGGCTCGAGGGCTGTTGAAACGTAAGACTTATGGTTTCAATGGGGTAAGCGGGTTAGGGTTTAGGATGGTTTAGCACGTTTAGGCCTTAGACTATCAGGTCAAGGTGAGGTTCAGGCAAGTTTGCCTAAAGGACCATATTGGAACCCAGTCGGAAACCCTAAACCCTAAACCCTAAGCCCTAAACGCAAAGAAGTCTTCATCTTCATGGCCTCGAACACACTTGGATGGACGCAGGCATAACAAATCTAGGGAGCTTGGTATGTAAGACAGGATTATCTACCAGTTCAGCTTGTAGGGTCCTTAGGAATTGGAGTTTCTGTTTGAGGGTATATGGTGGCATTTCCCATTCAGGACAATGCAGGGATGTTTTCGGCACTAAGCGAGGACCATATAACCTGACCACCCGAGCGGCAAGCGGCACGGCTTAACCGCCTCCGCCTCCGCCGATGGCAGCTCGGTGCCCGGGCCCTTGTTGTGTGCTGCCAAATACGCCTTTGTAGCACGCTTAACCATGGCCTCTGCTGGCAAATCCTGACAAGGCATGTTTTTTGCCACGGCAGCCATCCCGGCAACGGCGGGCGTTGCTGCCACAGAGTCAGCGGCTTCGCGCGCTTGCCCGCGATCGCTTCGCACGGCCGTGTCTTCCGCTGGCTGAACACCGTCTGGCCATATATGCACCCACTTGCGCAGGCAATTGTGGTGCCGTGTGCAAGTGCTCTCGATACGGAATGGGCTCTGGAACTCTCTGCAAATTCGAAATGTCGCCGACACATGCTCCGAGATCGTGCGCAACAGAGAGGCTAGGTTGGTTCACAAGCTGGATACAAACCATAACGTGTAAACAAAACCAAAGAACCGATCGCTTTGTGGAGAAATGAGTGCTCACGGCCAGCACTAGCAAGAGTCATTCCTCCTTCACCTGACCTTACAAGCAAAAGCCCGCTACTCACCTAAGACCCCGAAACTGGAAGTAGAACGACCCAAGCCCATGTCAGACCCCAAAAACTGAAAACCAAAACGGATCTGCCACGACGCCGCCCCCTAAACCCTGAACCCCAAACCCTAAACCCTCTTACGTACGCCCAGACTTGAGAGCCGAAACCCGAAATAAAATGTCATAACCAGGACCCCCCAATGGCCCTTTAATAGAGCCCTTATGGTCCTTAATTGTGGGTATTAGGGCATATTAGAGGGTAGTTGGGGGGTCTAGGAAACCCGAATCGCCCATAAGCTCCTAAAGCCTTCGGGAAGGTTTAGGGTTTAGGGTTTAGGCTCCTAAAACCTTCGGGAGCCAAACCCGGGAGGTCCCGGAAGCTTGGAGTTCAGTGCTTGCGGCCAGGTGAACACCTTGATATAGTAATTCAGGGGCCTCAACGGTTGGAATGGGGTTTTGGGTTATATTAATACTATAACAACAATAATCTTAATGATAATAAATAACAATAGTAACAACAATAATAATAATAATCAGAATACTAATAGTAAGGAGCCCCCCCCACAATAGTATTGGTAATTATTTAGGCCTCTATAAGCCTCTATACTATACGGCTTAGGGTTTAGGGTTTAGGGGTTTGGGGGGTTTGGGGGTACATGGTTGAAGGTTTTAAGGGCGTCGGGTTTACGGCTTGATGGGTTTAGGCTCAGAGTGTCTGGGCCTTTCTGGAACTGCTTGTTTATACACGCCACAACAGTCCTTTCTGTTGGGTTTAGGGTTTTGGGGTTTAGGGTTCAGGGCTTAAGGCCGCAATGCCCGAAACATAAGATGCGAGGGCTACGAAGCGACTTCATCAGAATTGATACTGACATGGAGCCTGAAAGAAGGTGCCGTGATGGACAACTGTGCCGGAGAATCTGTGCAGCCAGCGACGAGGGTTCGCGTCAAATGCCCCAGCACCTATCCCGAAAGTCTCGAGCCTGAAATCGACGAACACAACCTCAACCTTAAGTGCCTAGTCGCGATCTCGGAAACGATGAACCTTTGCCCACATGGTTGGAGTACATATACAAACTCCAAATGTTAGAGGTTACCTACTGAGCTATTCAGAGGCTTTGCTGAAGCGGTCTGAGCGACTTGTCGAAGTCTGTCCTGCCCAGAACATGGGAGGGCACCTAGAAAAAAAAACAACTTTTCAGAGTCTTACCTATTGTCGGAGACGACCCATAAACAATGGTTTCAGGGTTGCTTCGGTGAGCTTCTTGAATTGGCTTGGGTTACTCATAAGTTGCGGTGTCTTTCCTTGTTTGGTTTTCGGGTTCACGGTCTAGGGGTTCAGGCGTATACTTTCGACATTTCTACACCTACAAGCAATCACCATGTGGGTAGTTCTCTAAATTGGGTCCCTTTTGGGTCCCCCAAATAGTACGGCACGGCACCCTTGTAAACAGGACCCTTAAAGGGACCCTAACTACCCAGGTGTTCTCTTCAAACCAGGGGCTAAGTTCAGTTCAGATCTTCATGGCTGCGGCTGTGGTTAAGTCTCAGCGCAGCCACCTATAGACCGGTGAAGGCTCACCTGTCGTCCACACCCGCTTGGGTGGTCGGATGGAGTTCGTCAAGAGCCGAATTATTCCAGATGTACTACTGTTAGGAAATTAACCACCCAAAACCAGAATAAGGATGGTCTGTTGGGATCTAGTTCCCTTTTGGTAGTATATGTGGACCCTCTGGGGGAGAGAAGCACGTAAACTCCTAAACCACGTGAAACTCTCCACCTCAAGACTCCAACTTCATCTCGCTAGGGCCCCGGCAATGACCTAATATGGGAGCCTACATAAGAACCAAGACTATTTTGTGGGCTTCTGGTCATGGTTATACTACAACAATGTCCCAAGACCCAATTTGATAAGGCCCCTATATCAAGATATATGACGTCTTCTGGTTTGCCCGAGTGCCTTGGGCTTCTAACTACATTTCAATCGCGAGACCTTCTGGAAAAATGTTCCCGGCCCAGAGTCCAAAACAGCCCCCGGACCCCCAAACCCTTTAACCAAAGTTAAGTAAAAGAAGATATGCCTTAAATCATAATAGGGACCCCATGTAAGAACTAAAGGTAAGAACTAGGGTGTATTCCTTAATTAATAGGGGGTTTTGGAGTGTCTGGGAGGTTCCATTTCTTGTGGATATCTCAGATCAGAAAATGCAGCCGCGTAGTTGCCCTGTAGAGAGAGCTCCTTGCATCTACGACGGCTAGGCTGAACCCTTAACCCGTAAACCCCTAAACCATGAACCCCTAAACCCTAAATCTAAGCCCTGATCTGAATCGTGGTGTGTGCTGGACCCTTTTCGAAGTCCCAATCACGCCCACTGCACAATCAGCCCCCCGGAACGCTAAACTTTTAGCAGCGCCTGTACACGATCCTCTCGTTCGAAACCACCATGTCCCAGTAGTTGCGGGACATACCTCTTCCATGCAGAAACTGCAGAGTTTAGGGCTTCCCGACTTGGGATTTATGGGTGCGAAGGTTTATGGCACCAGCCCGGGAAAAAAACGGGGCAAGACTTGCCTACACCACTTCAATCGATAGAACAGTGTTCCGAGTAAAACCCTAAACCCTAAAACCTAAACCCTAAAACCCTAATGGCAGGGAATATTTTTTTCAGACCTCTGTACTAACCACCTGAAGGGACTGAGGTCAGGGAAGACACCGTGCAGACCGCACATTCTGCTCTATAGAATTATCTGGGGGTTTCCGAAAAGAGGGAACCCTCAATATAGCACCCTAAATGGTAGGATCCTTATTACAAGGACCCCCAAAATAGGGTACCCCTTATTTTCGGAAACTCCTATCTGCACTGCGAAGCCTTCCAAGTCAACTCACGTAGTCCTGGCTAGGGTAAGGTTAGGGGTTTCAGGCGGTTTAGGGTTTCAGGCGGTTTAGGGTGGAGGCTCAGGCGGTTTGGGGTTTCAGGCGGTTTGGGGGTTCACGGTAGAAAGATAACGTGACTGCCAACAGGGACCTGCACAGACGTGTGATGATTGGCACCTTTTCCTTCGGTATAGCATACCTATAGTCTCCATTGTAGTTCCTTTTCGGGGATACCTTACAAAATCTTAATAATATGTAATTCGTTAAACCGAAGAAAAGAACTACAATGGAGACTATAGGTAGGCCGTCAGAGGCTCTGGATTGGAGTCGTTTGTTGAGCCCTCATCGAGGCGATTTCCCGCCATATGCTAGACTTAGCCTTGGGGGGCCGTCGGCTTAGAGTTCAGGCAGTTTAGGGCTGGGTGGAAGGACCTTCCTCTTGAACAGCCCCCATTTGGGTGAAAGGAAGAATGCCAGGTGCCGGGCATCGGAACCATCTCCTTCACCATCTTGCCGACAAGGCCAGCTGCTTGAGCACGGCCATGCTTTAGAATTTATTTAGGGTTTAGGGTTTAGGGTTTATATAGCTTCCTAGTTACCCTCATGATGCCGCTTGATCTGGCCGAGTTTGTTGTCATGTAATTGACTTCTGGGAAGGAGTCTTGGCTCGGTCTATTGAGGTGTATTCTAATCCTGTATATACACCCCTAAAACGAAAATCCCATGAGCACGTGCCTGTTGTTGGGTCGGTGAGTGCAAAAACAAGCTCGAAGAAAAGGGTGGCTTAAAGGTTTCACGGTGGCTTGTTTAAGGGTCTGGCTTTAGGATTGAGGGGTTGGGGATCAGGATTTGAGGCTCAGGCCCATACAATGGCCAACAGCATCTGCACTCTGGAAGCAGCTGTGGAGCCAAGAGGTGATCATTGGACTGATTCGGAGCGCATGCGCTTCGTCCATGTATCAATCTGACCAAAAGAGCCCGAAATTCGTGTCAACATCTCTATTTCTGCCGGTTTAGAGTCAGGCCCTTGTCTTTCGCGGCTGCGCATGCAGGCAGTCAAGGAAAGCCGTGCTCAGGTATTTCAAATTGCATGGCAGAATCTGTTGCACAGTTGATAGGAAGAAGGGCTCGTTGGTGACAAACCACCACTGCATTTGCGGACCAACGTAGCCTCCGCACCCTGAGGACCTATTGCCTGTGACGATAAATACAATTGCTGCAGTTGCAGCTCGCATCATGTGCGTAGAAGATCTGAAACTGTACATGCATTCTGCTCTCCTTGAACACCACAAACTCCATGTGATCCACTACGCCCCCATGTGCTCTGCATGCTCCAGTGACAGAGTCGTAGGGATTGCCGTCGCACTGGTCTGGTGCTTTGATCCAATGCTTCGTGTCTACAGTAGGGGCCGTTTCAACGAAGCTCTCTCCAAGCAGCACTCGTGCGACCAATATGCATCTCTCACCCTGTGCATGGCGACACTCCTTGCAGTTGTCTGAAGTGCACTCATTGCATGTGGTGTAGAAATCCGATTTTGAAGCATTCTGAGCGAAATACGTGCCTTTACCAAACATGGAGCCTGTCATATCTCCGCCACGCTGGGGATCGAAGCCCGTTCGCAGGATGCCTTCTGCCTTCCGGAAGCTCGTTCCATGATACAGCAGGTATTCGTTCATGTCCTTCCAATATGGCGGCACTTCGCATTTCATGGCTGTCATGCCATCGATCCTAGTGCAGTCACCACAATCGCCCCGAGAACATCTAGCACGTCGGGCTTGCTCGTACTCCTGTTGCTTGTCCGCATGAAACAACTCACAAATTCGAGTCACTGAAACTCGTGGTGCACAGCACCAGTACCCTGACCTGGAGGAAGCTCTATGTTTCACCATTGAGCCATGGAACATCTCCGTCAGAGCCTTATACTTCGGCTCATCCCTGGCCAAGTCTCTGGATATCACTGTGGCCTGCGGTGGGATAAGAGGTAGCTGCGATAGAAGCACTTGGTGATAGTGCTGTCGGCTGAGTGCCAAAAGTGTGTTCGCCATGTATGTCGCATCGCGCAGAGAGGTCAGTTCAGCTGAAATCGAATCTTTGGCTGCGTTGGTCTCATTGAACAAAGTGGTCATGCTTGCAAGCTCTCCCTGCACGGACTCCAGAATGCACGCATGTCTGGCCTTGGTTGCTTCGTGCGAAGCAATTCTGGACGCCAGCTCCCCCGTGAGTTTGGCTTTTTCGGCATCTGCTTCTGCAAGCACTTCGTTGAGCAACTCACCCGTGCTAGCTAGCTCCCTCTCAGCAGACTCCAGCCGCTGACGGTGCAACGTCTCAGATTCGCGCGATGCATTTCGCGTCACCAGCTCGCCTGTCAGTTGTTGCTTAGCAGCTTCTGCTTCTGACAGCAAGGCGGTCATTGTTTCAAGCTCCTTCTCCATGGACTCGAGCCTTTGCTTGTGCAGCATCTCTGCCTCTTCGTGCAAGGCAAGTCTTGATGCCAGCTCACCTGAAACCTTCTGATTGGCTGCTTCTGCCGCTTGCAGCATGGACGCCGTGTATGCAAGCTCTTGCTTCATGGACTCCATAGAACCCTTGTGCCGGGTTTCTGCTTCCTCGTGCATCACAATTCGGGATGCCAATTCTCCTGCAACCTGTCCTTTGGCCACTTTTGCCTCATTGAGTAAGGAAACCGTGTTTGCAAGCTCCTTCTGCATTGACTCTAGCCTCTGATTGTGCAAGGTCTCGGCTTCTTCGCTCAAAGCAATCCTGGAAGCGAGCTGGCTTCTCAAGGACTCCAGCTCTCGTTGCTGTCTAGCCACGGTGTCAGGATGTGCCACATCCACGACAGAAGTTCTTGGATCATTCTGAATGGAGGCCAACTGGCTCCCGTGCTGGCCGGGCGAGGCTACCAACACTTCTGCTTGGTCTGCTTGGATGACTGACTGCAGTTGCGCCTGTAGTGTCGCATCCTTGGGACAGTTTGAAGAAGGCTGACAGGAGGGCTCAGGCAGCAGCCACTGCAATAGGGGTGTTTGGCACTGATGTAGCAATTCCAAGCTTCGGAATCAAATTGGGGACTCATGTTGCTACAGCTTGGGACATCACAGAGACGTTTGAGAATCGCCGAGCCTTCAGCCACAGCATCTTCAGCTTCTTCACGTTGAGCCAGGATGCTGCAAACACCTGGCAATCTGATGCATGGAAGCAGGATGCGCAACGGTAGACTTGTCAGCATCATCTGATACGTGAAAACGACGACCATTGAGTAGGAAGAACAAGACGCGCTGTGCCTGTTGTCCTCCCCACGAGAAATCCCCGATGCCTGTCGACGCTATCGGATCAGCTGCAGCATGCGGGTCTCCATGTGCAAAAATGTGAGACCTAACAACTAAACCCCGGGAAGCTGTCAGAAATGATCGATGCATCTTCCGGCAGCTTTAACTTGTGTTGAACTTGTCCCGCTTCCAGCATTCAGATGCTACGGTGCATGCGAGTCTCGAGCATGCCGACTGATGTAGATGCCGAGCTTGCATGGGGCTGATGTGTGCCTTTGAGCCGAGACATGCTCAGACGGAAAGCTCAGCCGGATTGCTTTCGGGCTCTAGGAACTGCCAAACTGGAACGGTGCGAGTATCTAAACCGCATCGGCTTCAGCGCTTGTACTTCAGGGTTTATAACGCCAGAGCCCCACCAGAGCCCTAAATATCGCAACGGACCGAACGCCGGCAGCATCGAAAGGCTTTCTTACGAGTCCTGGGCGAGCACTGCGCCACGGAGCTGCTTCGCAGACCACCGGCGTGCCATGGGTTTAGGGTCTAGGGTTTACGGGTTTAGGGTTTATAGGGCTTTAGGGTTTAGGGGTTTAGGGGTTTAGGGTTTGTGAAACGATGAGACCATGCAGCCGTCTTTCCGCCTGCAGGTTGGAACACAGATGAGGGCTATTCCAGATCGCTCTGCCCCTATGGTTGTTGAACTTCCTTGTTCCTGTCTACCGCCCTAAAGTTAAAGGAAACTATGGGGAGTTTAGGGTATATAGGGCTTCTATAAGGCTTCTATAAGGTATATAGACCTTTTTTAAGGCTCCTACAACGGTAACTACCCACCTGAAAATGTCCTCGACTAAAGGACGAGAAGGCGATCTCAGAACATCCCCAAAGAATCCGGCCTTGAGCTACGATGTATAAGAGCAGGGACCTAACTGCCTCACAGCAGAATAGGCTGCAGCACAGCCTGACAAGAAGAACACCCTAATCCCTAAATATCCCTAAACTCCCTAAATCCCGAACCCCCTAAACCCTAAAGCCCTAAACCCTAATCCCCTAAACCCCTACCCTAAACCCTCAATCCCTAAACCCAAAA
>CAJNDV010021735.1:0-18813 GCA_905221635.1 Symbiodinium sp. CCMP2456
CCCCCCCCCCCCCCCCCCTCCCTCCCCCCCCCCCCTTAAGACCCCCTTAAGGGGGTGACCCTTAAGCCCCCCCTTGAAGCCCCCCTTAAGCCCCCCTTGAAGCCCCCCTTAAGCCCCCCTTCGCCCGAAGGTCTGGGGCCCAGCCCCCACTTTCTGGACCAGTGGAGCCGACATCTGCTATTTAAGGGTGGTACGGCCCAGCATGAATGTGCAAGATGGTGCCTGTGCGCGGGAAGCCCGCTCCGCATCGAGATAAGAGTGTCTTGAATCCGCAAGACCCCACAGGCTTAGATTCGGCTCACTTCGGATTGGTTTTGCTCTTGCTTTGTTTTGTTGGAGGTTTCTGGGTACTTTTTGCCTTTGCCATTCAGATTTGAGCCGAAGTCGTTTTTAACCCATTAGTGCCGAAGCTGCAACGCAGAGCACGCTCGCGCAGCGTTCAATGCAAAAAAAGTTGTCGCCGTAGTAGCCGCCACGGTTTACAAACGGCAATTCACCTGTTCTCACCAACTCCGAGCGCAACTTTGCAACAGGCTTCTTTGCAAATGGTAAAAGACGTCCTTCTGCTTGAGCCATTTGAGTGGACCTCGGAGTTTCGTGCTTCTGTTAGACACATCCGATGTGTTGAATGCAAAACAGGTGTGCGAATGCTGTGAAATCATCGGCCTGCGTTTTCTACTGCAAGGGTAGATCCAGCACGGTTGCAAAAAGTGCTTCAAAAAGTGGGCCTTCTCGTTGCATCGTCTTGTTGTCAAGGCAAACACATCCGTTCGGAATTTTGTGCACAAATTTGCAAGCCAAACAAGACGATGAAGAAAGTGCTACGATGAACACGAGCATGATTTGTCGATAATGTTTTGGTTCAGCAAATAGGAAACGTGCTGAACTGCATGTTTTGTCGAGGCTGATTTAAATATATGCTTTGTTGTTGATCTTCCCACACCGGTATCGTTTGTAGAGGGGAGAAACCTCCCGTTCCTGGCGTTGTAGTGTTGGTTAGGCACGGTGTAAATCCACTCAGCTCTCAGCTCGAAATACCCGCACAGCTGCCATTTGGTTGTGGCAGAATCGGTTGAACAGGACACAACACGGACGAAAGCTCGTGTGTGAGCATGTATCCCAGAAAACTTGGGAGAGTTAATTCAGCAGCCATGTCTGTCGCGGCATTGGTGGTTGTTTGAAGACCAACCAGCTTATCAACAGCAATGACCGAACGCTTTGAATGGAACCATGACATGCCTTTCGAAGAGGTGCTGAACTGAGCGGAGTGTCGTTCGCAGTTCATCGTTCCAAGCGTGTGCCATGGATGTGCAGGTTCGTGCGATCCTGACGAAAATGCGAGTTACGGACAAGGCAGTTTGGTGTTGGGTTTTGCAACGATACACATTGTGTCGATTCAGAAGTTTTGTTATCCATGCCTCCAAGGTTGCAAAATGCTTCGTGATGCTTGCGTGAGGACTTTCTTGACGAAGAATTTGTCCCAGGAACTAGCAGTTCGACCCTCAATCAATACAGAGCAGCTTCCCTGCCCGTGTGTAAGTTGGTTCACTAGTTTGAACAGGTTGGGAGATCTCGGCGGCAGGCAGTCTTTGTGCGGCACTGGGTGGTATGTTGCTTGGCCGTCGCCTCAGTACCATTTCTTCATGCTGCAGTGGTTATGGAATCCAGTTATGAAATGCGTTGCCAAGCTGCTGGCAATACGTCTGTTGTTTCCAGGTATTGAAATACAGCTGGACATTCAACAAGGTGCGTGCAATATATATGTGATGGTTGTGTTGCTGCGACCGTGAAATTCATTGCACAGGAGAGATTCGTTCGTTTGCCTTGGGTGGAATGGTGGGCCCACTCCTTGCAGTCACTTTGCCCTGTTGTGCTGCTGTATCGTTCTGGTCTTCACATGCATGGTGCTTGCGGCACACTGGGAATGGCAGGCATTGTCATGCCTGATAGAGAGCTTGGGACGTCTGGGTTTCCTGTATCTCGGCCTGGGCCCCGACGACTTCGCAAGCAAGATTGCGCTGGGTACCTTGCTGATTCGGACTCGAACAAGGTGGCATTGGATTCTGCATTGGTGCTGCGGTCCAGAGCAAGTGCCTCAGTTGTTTCCTTGGTCTGCGTGCTCTCGGCTGTTTCAGTGGCTGGATTGATGAGGATTCTTTCCATCACAAGACATGCTGCCCGATGGAGCTTGCATCTCAGGCGGGCCCTTACTAGTGAAGGAAGTGTCCCCCAAAACCGCACACCATCCAACGGGCTGTCCGCAGAGAGGCCACAGTAGCGTGTTTGGTAAGCTTGTGCAGCTTATGTACAGACGATCCGGTAAGCGGTTTGGATAAGGATTCGTCATGAAATGGCAGCCGCCGCAGAGCTCAATGCAGAGTAGCGAAAGAACAGCACAGGAATTCTGTAGGATTGCTTGACAGGTGCGGCTGCAGGCGTGCTTTGTGCCTGGAACCCACATGTGCAGCCAGTTGAATTACGAGTCAATGTGGCATCCTGTATTACGGAGGCAAGCATCCCAATCTACCTTGGCGAAGTATCTCATCCGGACCGTTGTAACAAGGGTGATGCCAAAGTTTGACAGGAGACCGCGGATAAGCACAAACCTTCAGTCTGTTATAGTGGAGGACCATCGTGGTGCCATGGTGGCTGCATTCCAGTCCACCTTTGCCAGATTAGTTGCTTTTGTCAGAGAAGCGGTCTTGTAATCAGCAGCCAGGCTTGCCATCGCTTTCGGCTTGATCTTGACATCTTCTGTCAACGTTTGGTTTGATCCAAGCGAGCGCTGCACTTATTTATTTCAAGATCCTTGCTCTGTTGTTTTTGTTGAAGTGGGTGTTGTGAGACTCCGTTGCTTGTCCAGCAGACGGTTCCCACGATTGCGCAGAAGAATCAGGAGTTCTTCCGATGTCATGTTGCTCGTCCTGGCAGGTGGAGTTGCTCTTAAGGGCTGGCTGGAGCAGTGCTGACTGTGCGTTTTGAACCCTGCAGGCCTTCTTACTGCGGGCGTGTCGTTCCTGCCCGTTCCTGAGAGAGTTCGGTGGTCTGTCGGTCGGTTTGCCTCCCTACCTGTCTATTTGTCTTTGTGTTGGTGCATGTTAGAAGGCTACTGCACATGTCGGCATCGTGATCGTGTCGTGCAGGACGGCAGCAGATCTTTCACCATCTCCGCACATTCCTGTCATCGTACTGGGGGGGGTAATGGCGTAGGGTATTGCGGACAGTCGCTCGAAGAGTCTTCAGGCTTCGCATCGTCCTGGGCAGGTATCTAGATAGGGATACTCCGTGTCCTCAGCGGAACCCTTGGCGGCTCGCTCAATCGCAACATGCTGTAACGGCTGAAGGGCCAATTGGGCGGATGCACCGGAGCTGTCGCACAGCTGTCAGTGGAACGGGCCCAATTTCGGCTTTCAGTTCACTGCCAGCAAAGTCGAACGGAAGCACAACCCCATCACCGATAAGGACCTGCTCAAGTCATGTTCCAGTTTCAGTACTGAAGTGGCTGAATTTATTTGTCTTTGCTGGGTGCAGGTATTGCATCGTGTTAGAGCAACTTGGTGTGAACCATCCTGGCTTCTCGTTGAGGAAGCAAGGTCCATCTAGAATGTTTGTCGTTCTGCTTCGTCCCGTTATGAACTTTGATACATAACTGACGAGCCATCGTAAGTTGTAGGCACGATCGAGCCGAAGCCGAAGCGACCGATGTTCGTGTTTAATGGTTTGTCTGAGGCCGAATTCCTACAGATGGCTGGTCTCCAGGCGTGTCCGAGCTTCAAAAGCCCACTAAAGCGCTGGAAGCTGTCCGTGGCAGGAGGCAGTTCAAAGAGGCCCTATCGCTAGCTCGCCGCACCTGCTCATCCCGTCAAGATGTCAGGCACGCAGTCTCAGCTCAAACATTTCCGCAATTGTCTTTTTCGAGTTCGTCCTGCAATCGGCAATTTGTTTGGAGACCTGAGCGTGCAGGGTCGGGGAATGGGATTGCAGGCTCGAAATCGCCATGTGCCAGAGAGAGTTCCGCAGACAGACGAAACTTGGCAGCAACAACGTGTGGATCGTGGAACCTGGTTTGCGAGTGAGAGACTGTTCGTTGACGGCCTTGGCACGTCTGCATACATGGCAGGGCAACCGGCAAAGCAAACTGGGTTGAGCTGCTCTCCGGCGTGAACCTGAAGGCAAAGCTCCTTTGCGATGCCTGGCATTGCTGCCTTCATCTCCTGGAGCCAGGCGCTGGCTATAGGCGTAGTCCTCCAACTGCTGCAACAACTTTGCGGCCGAGCGCCGAGACATTCTTGTTGCGATGCACATTCAGCAGGGAGCCGCTTTGTTAGCTTTTTTCTTTTGCAAAGGAAAGTATTCTAAACCAGGAGGTTGTCTATTGGTTTCGCATGTCATTCACTGTGCTTCCAGCCTCTCTTGACGCATCTCCATCTGGGCGAACCGGCCTCGCTGAAGTCCCAAACCAAGCCGAACCCAGCCCACGCGAAGCCATTTCAGTGTTACAGCACTCTTGGGGTTGCGCCATTGCTGTTTGACAGGCTTCAGCGATGATAGGAATTTTAGCAATATTCAAAGCACTCGCAACAGTTGCAATGACAACATCAGTGTCCGTATCGTAGTCGTAGTAATCACAACTCATAATGCTTGAGGTCGCTCATGCTACATCATGAACTGCATTGGAGAGGCGGCAGCCCTCCCTCCCAACTCCCCTGCCCGCACCGAAGCCAAGTCAGCTTAAGGCGAACAGGCGGACAGGCAGTAAGAACAAAGAACAGAACAGCACCGACAACCACAACAAGAACTTAATCAAGAGCCTCTTGTGTCATCAGGCTTTGTATATTTTCTTCTCCATGGTTCGCAGCTCATCAACGAAGTCTTCCAGTCCTCCGGTTCGACACTTATCTCGGACATCAAAAAATCCGCGCGATAGCAAATGTTTCGACACTCGAGAAGGTGGCTTCTCCTTTACGCCTTGGTGCAGCACACAGCGAGCTTGTCTGTCTCAAAGGCTGCACGGCATCCGATGCAACTGAGGTTCGTCGCTGCCAACTTGTTGGGAACGATTCCAGCGAGACTGGCCTGTTTTGTAGCCTTGCCACCAATACCTCTACAGCCGACGTGGCATTTTGTGCGATGCGATGCTCTTAGTTGAGATGATTGCAGGCTGAGTCCGAAGTATTCTATTGAGTCGAAGGTCAAGATTGCAAACTTGATGCAAGTTGACATGTCTGCTCAGTGCTCCATACTCAGGCAACTAACACTGAACAAGAGAATGCAGCTGCGCTTCCATCTACACCACATTCATACAATGTTCATGCTGCTTCACTTAAGCAACATATCATACTACAAGAAAGTCTCAGTTCCAGCAGCCTGGAACCTGAGCAGGAGCAGCAGCAGCAGCAGCTGCTGCTGCTGCTGCTGCTGCAGCCAGGCATAGGTTCGAAACGCTTTACTATGGCATGTCCGTGGTAGCCTGCTCGTGTTTGTTTGTTTGTGTTTGTTTGTTTGTNNGTTTGTTTGTGTGTGTGTGTGCGCATGCGCCTCCGTGTGACGTGTGCCCAGTACAGAAACCATCCTGGTCCAAAATCCACAGAACTTGGCAAACGATCAACGAAAATAAGACGCTTGAGCCTCATTCAAGATTAAGGCCTGTCACGTGTTTTCTTGTCTCTCCCTGTAATGACTCTGACTCTTGTCGGTTCCTGTCGCTTCCCATTCGCAATCACCCTGGCCATGCTTGTGTGCTGATTGCGGTGAGCTTCCACAACTGTGGTGTTCCCGTCTTATTTCGAGTTATGACACTGAGCCAGGCAATGCTGCTGGTTGACCGAGTTGGTCGAAAGAAGATGCTTCTCCTCAGCGCCCTCACCATGATGACCTGCTGTTGGGAGCCCACGAAGATTCCAGCGCTGACAGTCCATGTCAAAGCAAAGTGCCACATTGCTTCAGTGTGTCATGAACCGCTTCTCGTTGAACTCATGCGCCTTCGTTGTATAAGACGCTTGATGTGCGGAACATTTTTCTTGTGTGTCTCCGCGAATCTTCGCTTCGGGGCCATAGATGCTAGTCACCCTGTCAGCAAGTATGTCGCAGGGCTCGATCCACCACATCGCACAATGATGCTTTCCGTTTCAGGGATTCGATATTTATTTTCGTGTCGCCAAGGAAAGTAGCGGGTGTTTTCCAATTATGTTACCATGTCCTACTCGTTGTTGCGGTCCGCGGGTGCTTATCAATTATGTCACAATGTCCTACTCGTTGTTGCGGTCCTTGTCATGCTGACAGGATTCCTACCCTTGCCAATAAGTTCAAAGCGTTCCTTAACGGAGATGGGTTATCAGGAAGCGAATGCAAGGGCACGTGCAATGCGCACTGGTCGCTAGGCTTCATTCTCGCTGCTGTGCAGAGCTCGGCTGGCGCTCGGTGGGAGTCCGCTTTGTGCACCGGTTGAAGCAAAGGCCGGCAGCTGCGCCACCGTAAATCTCGCCTCTGCTCTGTGCCCGATTCCGATATTCGCATCGCACGTGTTTGAAGGGTTAGCCTGAGGCAGTCGATGCCAGTGAGTGTGGTGAAGGCACAAAAGCAGTGATAGCAGGCGCTCCCCCGGTTGTGATCAAACATCTGCTGAGCGCATCGGCGGTCAGGCGCAATCCTGCTGCATACTTTTGCTTTTGCGTTCGGCTGGCTCCCCAGGTTCTTCTTGCCAGCAAGCAGTTGTGACTTGTGACCGGTCAATTCAGGTTGGGGTCCGATCACTTGGATCTACTGTGCGGAGATCTTTCCGCTTAAGTGCGCCGGATGCCAATCCTTGGTCGGCTGCTTGCGAGCTTCTCGGGCTCTCGGCGCAGGTACAGATCCAAGGCAAGTGGACTGGTCACTTGTGCACACTGGGCCTGCGCCCAAGTGCTCCAGGTTGAACTGTTTGCAAAAACAGCCATGCCAGCTCCTGGTCGTGGGGGTCAAAGTTCCAGGAACCAGCAATGTTGTAGACTAAGTTCATAAGCAGGAGTTTGACACAACTCTCAGATAATTCAGTGGCAGTGACAGTGGCAGTGGCAGTAGCAGTAGCGGTAGCAAAGTAGTAGTAGTGGTCGTAGTAGTAGTAGTAGCAGCAGCAGCAGCAGCAGCAGTAGTAGCAGTAGAAGCAGTAGCAGTAGCAGTAGTAGTAGTAGTAGTAGTAGTAGTAGTAGTAGCAGTAGGAGTAGCAGTAGCAGTAACAGCATTAAAGTAGTAGTCCTCGTCGTCGTAGTTGCAGCAGAAGTAGCAGTAGCAACAGCAGCAGTCGCAGTCGCAGTCGCAGTCGCAGTCGCAGTCGCAGTCGCAGTCGCAGGCGCAGGCGCAGGCGCAGGCGCAGTCGCAGTCGCAGTCGCAGTCGCAGTCGCAGTCGCAGTCGCAGTCGCAGTCGCAGTCGCAGTCGTAGTCAAGTAGTCGTCGTCGCAGTGGTAGTCGTCGTCGTAGTCGTAGTGGTGGTGTAAGAAGTAGTGGTTGTAGTAGTCGTAAGTAGTCGTGCAGCAACAGCAACAGCATCACCAATAGTAGCAGCAACAGCAACGGCAACAGCTCAGCTGCGGCAGCAGTGCCAGTGACAGCGACGGTGACAGCGACAGCGACAGCGGCAGCAACAGCAATATAAGGACGAGCACCACCAGCAACAACAACAGCAACAGCACCACAGCAATGACGCAGCAACAGCAGCGGCAGCAACGACAACAACAACAACAACATCAACAACAACAAGAACAATATCAACAATAACAACAGCAAGAGCAATATCCGTGCCCAGCACTATTCCCGTTTTGCAGAGTTTCTCTGGAGCGATTTGGGGGTTGTGAGTTTCCTCGCACGATTCATCAGCCTGTTCTGTGTTGAGGACACAGCTGTACACTGAAAGGTTCCTTCTTGTCTGCCAAAGGTCGGCTTCTACAGCGTGATCAGGGCATCAGAACTGCTGCTACCATCACTAGGTTTCCACAAGTTCCGCGCTTAAGAAAGTTGGTCAGCAGCCAAGACTGCTTCATCTGCGACGGATTACAGCTCAAACTCAGGTTTTGGATCTTTGCGGTGTTCAATGCGCTCGGTGCATTTGCCAGTACTTTCCTTGGTGCTTCTAACTGCTTCTAGCTGCACTGTTCTTGCAGCTGAGACTCTGCATATGAGGTGTAGTGATGCCAGAGACAAGGGGGGAGACGCTGGAGGATCAAGGGCCGAGGCCACATTCCTACTGGACCGAACTTTTCATGACAGTGGCAGCAGGAGATTCAGCTCATTTTCGACCCATGGCTGCGAGGGGAGGACATCTGTGTTCTGCAGTTTTGCAGGTTCAGGTGGCATCGTCCTTCCCACAAAGCAGTGCCGGAGCTCTAAAGCTAGCTATGTCAATTTCGCCCTGCGCCCTGCCGCGCTGGAAGGGGGGAAGGGCAGCTTCAGTCTTCAAAGTATTTCGCAATACAGCAATTTTCAGCGACTTCGAGTGTTCAGGAGACTACCCGTCAAGTGGTGATCTGTGGGCAGGCCAACTGGGAACACGTTGTCGCAGGACTCTTGCTTAGTGTTTGCACAATGTTGCACCTCAGGCCGATTCAGATCATGAGTGGCAAGAGCCCAGCAAATTCTGAGTACTTGCTCGCTCGATTTGCTTGTGTTTGCTCGTGATCTTTCGAGAAGCCCGGCCGTTTGAATTTTCGATAAGTCTGAAGCGGTTTGACTCAGACGCTTAAGTATATATATTTTGCCAAAGGTCTTGAGAATACCTTCAAGACCCGCAGTCTCTGGCAGCCGGCATTTGGAGACCGGTGATTGCTGGGATCTCCGCTTGATTGTGTCAGTTGACCTTCGATCATATAATGATTGCACACTGCATTGGCTCTCCCGCACGCCCAGACTGCGGTTACGCTAGTAGGATCCCGTATTGATTCAACTTCTCACAAAAGGCATCGGAAGTGTGGCCATCATCTGCTTTTGCGGGGAGCAAGCATCTTGGGACGTCGCTCGCAGACGGCTCAAAGAGCTCAGGGGACTTGCCGGCGGATCAATCGACCAGAAAGCCGTAGCGTCGCCTAAGACTTCCTCCAAAGCCACCACACGATCCAAGACAAGCCGAACCTGCAGCCCCAGACTTCACCCGCAAACCAACTTAGAATTAAACCCCAAAGCCCAGAACAGCAAAGCTAGCTTTCACGGGCGTCGAAACACAGAGAAAATTCACTCTGCCAATGCTTCCAGGGCACTTCGGGTGCTGGCCTGATCTGCTTGATAACGAACTTAGACCTACTGAACGTACTAGAATCGCCTGTGCGATTCTGTCATTGTGAATGCAGGGAAGTCCTTGGAAACTGCAGTGGATGATCTCGTGTCATCGCGCAGTTGCCCGTTGCTGAGCAATTCTTCTACTGAACACCTCCTCGAGATCCATGGTACATGTTCTCGTGGCTTCTGATGCAGATGCTTTCTGGCAAGGCTCATCGCGGTGCTGGAGCCCAGTGCGATGCCAGGCGCAAGAGTGCACCGTTTGTACGAGGCCGGGGACGCTTGTGAACTAATGCTCCCACCCATGTCGTCTCAGATGATTCTGGATCAGCTTCCTTTCTGCAGGATGCTGCAGAGCGGATTCTAGAACAGGCCTTTTCGTAGTGTCCACCTTGACTGAGAGCCTGCAGAAACTGACCCTAGGATCCCTCAGCCGATGTGGCCATCGTCAGCTTCTCAGGATTCGAGCTGGCACCTCGCGAGTTGCACACCATGAGTGGCAGGTCGGATTTCCGACAAGCTGGAGAGAAGCAGAGCTGCCACGACCTCAGACTTGTGACCTTCGTACGACTTGCTTCTCAATGCAATGGCAAAGGGCGGCATGAATCCCAGGCAAGTCTGCTTTGGTCCCGTGTGTGACTGCGACAGACTGCGGCTTGTCAAGGTGGGGCTGAGAATTTTCCTTGAGTAGCACAACTCTCGATGGACGGTGCCAGGATCACAGCGGCATTTGGGTGTGCCTGTTACAGACGAGCAGCATTCCCGCACTCCTCGCAGCACGGTGCGCGGCTGGACGAATGAAACGTAATTTCGTGATCTTTGTCAGCACTTGCACACTGGCCTTGATTTGCACATGCGTTTGGCAGGCTTAGAACCAGCAATCTCGCAAGAGAAGGACACGGTGTTCGGGCAAACGGACCGATACGCACAGTATGCAGTGTGATTGTGCAGGACTTCGTGTTGTGTTGGCAACCAGGAAGGATTCCCATGAGGTAGGCAAACATGCTCGACGGTTACGCGGCATCGGAGCGGTGCATCTGGGTCCAGGTCCCCAAGGCACTGTCACAGCATCAGTTTCAAGCTGAAGAGCGGGGAGCCCTTCATGGCCTGAGGCGCGAAGCATGTGGTGGTTGAAATGTTGACTTGCAAGTTAGCATAACACATTACAGGTCGCAGACAGAGCTCAATGGCAGTCCGTGCAGTATCGTAAGATACGACCAGGACTCACATGGATGCTGCATGACACTGGGGCATGGGAGAAGCTGTTGCGTTCCCACCTTTCCACCGGCTCACGAGGAGTCTCGCCGATGGCTTGTCCGTTTGGACATAGAATCAGAGGACATGCAGAGCATGAAATTGGCTTCGGGATGCTTCCAGCTGCGGGTAGCGTGAGACTCGTCGGTGCTTGTGTGGGTATGTGGTTCGCGCAGCTCTTGGGTTAGTGCACAGTGCACCCGCAAATTGAAACAGCTCAACAGTTGAAAGACTCTCTCTCTCTCTCTCTCTGTCTCTCTGCCTCTCTCTGTCGGTATCTATATCTAAGTAAACAAAAAATCAGTAAGAATATAGATATATGTATATATATATAGCTTTTCGTGTATTTATGATATCCATATGTCTGCATATATATATATACATGTATGGCTATGTACATGTACATGTACATGTTATGTATAAGTATATATGTACAAATATGTATATGTATATGTAGATAGTTAGATAGATAGATCAAGCTTTGGAGGGCTAGAGAGGAAACCGTTCTGGTGATAGAAGCAAGGCGAGAGCATGGCTTGATGATATCAAGCACCAGGCATGAACTCGCAGCATTTTCCGCTGGTCATTCAGGACAACGAAATCCTGGTGTCAGCTGCGAATCTTCTCCCGCTCTGGTTACCGGAGCAGGCTCGTTGCAGAATTTCTGTTTGACTTCTTGTAAGGTTGCTATGTGAGTCGTGAATCTGTTGCCTACTGTCGAAAGCCTGGGATGCAGCCTTGGCAGGCAGAATCTCTCGCGGACGACAAAGCAGAGAGCATGCCCAGGGGCGCGGAAAGTGATGGAGCCGACGCAAAAAGCACAGCGGCAGAGGCTGAAGTAGTTGATGATGAAGCTTTTGATGATGCTCCCGATCGTGAAGAGACGGAGAAGCAAAACAAAGGGACAGAGATGTCAATTGACGAAGCAATTGACGACACCCGGGCAGAAGCACAGGACAAGACCAAAAGATCAGCTGAGGGACCAGGACAAAGAAAAGCGCAAGAGGCCGAAGGCGATGCTGCAGGGGCCGACCTCGCGAAGCTTGGGAAGGGTTGAGAGTTTTGGTACCTTGGTTTCGCTGGATGGGGCCGGGGTCTCTGGCCAGGAAGCTACTCCATCTGCACCTGCTTCCAAGGTGCAAGTCTGTTGTTTGATGCTTGAGCTTGACTTGTTTGGCTGTTGGAAACAGTGCCGCACGGTGTCTTCATCTCCAGGCGAAAGCAGGGAAGGGGACAGTCAAGATGTCTCATGTCGCTGGCTCAGTGCGACTTCCGCAAGCTGTCTCGTATTTTTCCCATGCCGGCTTTTTGTCATGGAGGGTCTTTATCTTGCTCTGCTTGAGGCGCTTGTTGTTACTGGATTTCCACTCTGGGATCTCCAACAGATCACCCAGTGCACCCACAGAAGGTGAGAATGTGAGCCAGACCATCGCATCTGACGTGGGCAGGTACTTCGCTCGATTCGGTGAGCTACGCACCATCTTGGGTGCGAACAAAAACAAAGGTGGCAAGAGGTCCGGATCCGGCTTGCCTTTGGTACGCCGCAGTCATGTGCATGGCAAACTGTTGAATCTATCCACTTGTATTACAGTGCCGCTCTTGACAGGAAGCTGCTTGTGGCGTACTGCCGCAAAGTCAATGCGAAAAAGAGCCAACAGCACGTCCATGGAGCAGAGGCAAGCATGCATCAAGTCCAAGCGATGTGACCTTGTACATGTGCAGTGCTGTAGCTATAAGAAGTACTTCGGAGTCAAGCTGAAAACTGAAATAAACCACCTCATTCGGAGACATGGTGTGGTTGTGACAATGGAGTCTGGAGCAGCGGCATGGGATAACACTGTCGCAGCGAGTGGGCTTCGCTTCCCTGGCCTGCAGATCGATGGAAACAAGCTCAGCGCGGTCTTTGCAGTCAGATCCTCAGCTCTTATTGCTGAGCCACAAGGTCAGTACGATTTTCGACGGCGTGGCCAACCTAAGCCAAGCCGATCAGCCGAACACTCGACACAGCCGAAGCCAAGCAACAAGTGAAGAGATTTTTCGAGTCAGCTAAGTTAAGCTAGTCTGCAGATCCGTTTTTTCTAAACACAAACCGCACTCCTGCTGAGTAGGTTGAAGAAGGAAACAGCAACTGACATCAGTTTGCCCTGGGTCCTGCGACCTGACGAGCGGCGCAGGATGACTCCAGCTTTGCAAGGCAGCAGGCCAGGGCCTGAGAGTCTGCCAGGATCTGCGAGGATGTGCGAGGCTCCGAGGCGGTGTCTGTAAGATACTTGGTGCTCAGGAAGCAAAAGCTGCGGCACGGCCAAAGAACAACTCGTAAGAGGGCCGGCCACAGCGGCAGATGGCCCCATGCTATCTTGCGGAGAAAAGTCAGCCCTGCACTGCTCCGCACGCCTCAGAAAGTCTGGCTACACCCTTGCTGTCTTGAGACCCCCGCAGTTCACGCTCTGATGTGGCTGACGTTCCTCTTCAGCAAAACATTCCAAGCATCAGCATGTCTACTTGGTCTTCGTTTCGTGCGGTTATTGGAAGGTTCCATGCTCATTCTGAATTCCTTCAAAAAGTCACTCCGGCTGACGACACGAGATGACAAAGATGATCCATGCAGGAAGTAAGAAACGCAGGCCGGACTAGCTTCTCCTGTGTAGCGGCTGCCAAAGCTTTTGCGGCCATGATGGACAGAGCTTCTCTCAGATACTTCGGCTCGGGTGTTTGATTTCGACTGGCTTTCCAATGGCTTCGAAGGCTTAGGCTGACGCCCAGACTCAAATAGAGTGTGTCAGGCCACGTCTGGGTCTAGTACTCCCGCAAAGCTCCAGTGTTGTAGACGAGCGCGAGGTTAGAAGGATCTGGCCTGTGTGATGAAGCAGGATGCAGCCCTCTGAGGTGTTCTGCGAGTTTACCTTGTGCTCTTTCTCAACCTGAAGGTGACTGCATGGTGTGCGTTTCATGTCACGCGATTCGGTCGTGCGGTATGCGCACAGGGTTTGAGAGCAGCAGGGCTTCTGAGGCAGCCCTGTGCTTCACTCAGCTGGCAGCTTCGATTCGTTCTCTTTGTTCGCGTCCCTACGACGCCAAGGCCCACCGGGTTATGTACAGGTGGCCCCGGTCCACTTCGACTGTGCCAGGCCTTGTCGGCTTGAGAGGTTGAACTTGCGGCCCTCGCCCCGCGAAGTCGCCGCGAAGTCGCCAGGTCAGGGGTGGCCTTGGAAGCTAGATACCTTGCCCCGGCCGGCGAGACGAGCGCTGCCTGGCTCCCGGTTGTGGAAGTGACTAGGTAGTGGCTGGTAGTAGATGCAGTGTGGTAAGGTTTTTGTGCTGCCATTGGGCGTCACAGACTTCGAGGCCCCAAATCTTGTTGGGGAATGCCAGGTCCTTCACTTTTGATATCTCCACAGGTCTCCTTGCAGCCCGAAGTTCCTGGTAGTCAAGTGGCAGCCTGGCGGCGAGATATTCCGAGATCTTCGCCTAGCAGAAGCTACCGAGAGAATTTGGAACTTTCTTGGATGCCTCGAGGATTGGCTCGTCATGCTCGGAAGCAAGCAGCTTGTCGGGTGATGATCTCGGAACGGCGCACCAGTTGTCTTGGCTCCTTGTGCCCGTGACCAAGGCCGTCAGGAGTGGTGGACGATCAGAGGACCCGCAGAAGTGCCAAAAGAGGAAGCTCCAGGCTCTACTTATTCGGATTCGTGACGGCCAGGAGATTCGGAAGTGATGAGGCGCACAGTAGTAGCATCGAGCAAGGGTTCATTCAAATTGTCGCTTGCATTTAGCACAGCGTCAGATACCACAGTTTTTTTCGTTCGTCCCATGTTCCTCAGGGTCTGCAGATCAACTTCTCAGGCAGCAAGGCGGGCAACCCGCCTGATCATCACTGCTTCACGCCTGCCTCACGGTCTGACTTGCACTAAATTTGGGGACTCTTTCCGACATGTCATTCAGGCAGAGAAAGAGAAAGTGGCTTTCAAAGGAACCACATTGGCACCTTTGACATTCCAGGCGCCTGGGACCTCTTCAGTCTTCTTGTCTATTTGATTGTAGTCCTGCTGCTACCCAGTGCATCACGCAGGTTCGGAATAGAGATTTGTACCCGCAGCTTCTGCATCTTGTGCAGCATCCTTACAAGGCACGCGAGTCCCAAATGTAGCACGCAGCTGCAAATTGACCAAGGTATCGCTATGCAAAGGCCCAAAGCAGTGGGGCGCGGGGCGGGGGGCGGGGGCAGTACAGAGAGCGAATGTTGCAGTATATGAACATCCCTGGCCCTGAATTCAAGCATCCGTAGTCTTAGACTTCAAAACTGTGAGACCATGCTGGATGACATGAAACGGCAGCTAAGCAAACTTTGCGAATCACTTCCACGGACCTGCGGCGGTCGAGTGGCAACTGGGCATAGCCGCGGCAGCAGTCCCACGAGTTTTTGCAGACGCATCCGCCAGCCCATTGAAGCTGCAACCCGTTTGGGCACTTTACCAATGCCCCTGCATCGTGTCTAGGGCTAGGGCCCCGAGGCTGCTGCGCGGCTGACTTGCGCCAGCATTTCAACAAGTGCAGTGGAACAGTCAGAAGTTTTTGTACCCGCTCGCAGCGTGTGGCGCAGGCAATGAAGTAAGCGTAGTGCCAAAAGGTCGCCATCAAAACTTGATGCTTCTTGCTCCGGACTACATTGCCAAACATCCCGTCGGTCAAAACCTGCAAATGCTCTAAGGGTAGCAGTTTGGCTGCCTCGTCTGGCAATCACAACTACTTGTGTAGCATGCTGGAACATGGGCCTTTGGAAATGCTAGGTGGAAGACTGCAGCAGGGCAAAACTTACCGCCTGCAAGCATCTCTGCCGCAAAGCACCGAAAGCAAGGGTTGCAACGAAATTGGTCATGTGGCTCCTCCCTCAGGCAGTACGACGCATTTGCGGTACAGGAGGCTGTGGTGGACTGGAGTTCCTGGCTGCAGGACTCCAAAATGGGGCAAGATGTTCTTTCGAACCCAGCTCTTGTACCGGCATGTTGAACTCAGCATCAGGACACCTACGGCAGCATGAACACGGCCTGGAAGGACGGACATGCTCCTTTTGATCAGTGATTTATGAAGCGCGTTATGGGGAGTCTCCGCACGGCAGCTTGACAGTTTACAGGAGGGGGAAGGATCACAGACTGACGGCGTCAACATGCATCAAACTGTCTCTGTGTGCCTTTTCAGAGCTGAAAGTTTACCCTTTTGCTGCCCCGCCGTCTGACAACCTTCGTCGTGTCCGTAGCCGCCTGTCGTCAGGGCAGGGCTGTCAGACACGGGTACTTGTCCTTCGACATCGATGGTGGCTTCCAATTTTTGACGCTGCGGTTCATCAACGCATCAACTCATCGGACAGGAAAACCTAGATCACGATGCAGAATCAAATTCACGGAAGTGCCCAAGGAAGCACATCTGGACTTAACCCGTCTTGATGTTACACTGTGGCGGGAAAATGTTGCCGCTACTTGTTGCGGCCATCTTGGTTAACTTGCTCTCTGGTAATCTTGGTCATCTTGCTCGTCCCCTTGGCAATCTTGGTCATCTTGGAGCGGCAAAATGACCGGTCATCTTGGCAATATTCTCATCTTGGTCGCCTGGGGGGGTCAAGATGATCGCTCATCTTGGCAATCTTGTTATCTTATCGCTTATCATCTTGCTGTTGTGGATTTATGGGTTGGGGGGGGGGTCTGGTGCGTCACCTTTGTCATCTTGCCCCACTTGCCCGACTTACCCCACTTGCACTTACCCCACTTGCCCGCTTTGCTGGCACCACGGAAGCACCTAGAATCCTAGAGATTAAAAACATAACCAATCCCCCTGTTTTCCCCCTGGTCCGGGCCGAGGGTTAATACATGTAGTAAGTATTAGTAAATTAGTATTAGGATTAGTAGAAGTAGTAGTAGTAGTAGTAGTAGTAGCATCAGTAGTAGTATTGGTATTAGTATTAGTGCTAGCATCAGTATTAGTATGAGTGTCAGCGTTAGTATCAGTATTAGATTTAGTATTTTATTAGCAATGCTAGTTTTGCGCGCGCCCGCCGCGCACATCGGTTTAGGGTTTTGAGCATAGTAGGTAGTATATGACAATTAGTATTCGTATTAGTATGAGTATATGATGAGCATTAGTAATGGTATCAGTATGAGTGTTCGTGTTAGTGTTAGTGTCGCACGCGCCAGGCACGCGCATTTTTTTTGGGGTTTAGGGTTGGTGGTACGAGTTTCAGTATTAGTATTAGTACTAATAGTACACTATCAGTTTCATTATGAGTATGAGTATGAGCACCAGTACTAGTATCAGCATTACTGTTAGTATTAGTGCTATGCACGCCCGGCGCAAGCATCGGTTTGGGGGTTCAGGGTTAGTAGTGAGTAGTCAGTATTGCCATTATTAGTCGCAGCAGCAGCAGCAGCAGCAGCAGCAGCAGCAGCAGCAGCAGCAGCAGCAGCAGCAGGCGCAGCAGCAGCAGCAGCAGCAGCAGCAGCCGCGGCAGCAGCAGCAGCAGCAGCAGCAGCAGCAGCAGGAGGCAGGAGGAGCAGGAGGAGGAGGAGGAGGAGGAGGAGGAGGAGGAGTGGTATTGGTATTAGTCAAAGTTCTAGTAGTAGTATTAGTATCAGCATACGTAGGATTCGTGTCACACGCATATGGCACACCAGTGTTTTAGGCTTAGTAGTTAGCATAGTATTTGTATTAATGTTAGTATCCGTGTTGGTGTCCTTACTAGTATGACTATTTGTTGTATTGTAGCATTAGTATTAGTATGAGAATTGTATTAGTTACCCTTCTCATTTTGAGAGACAGTCGAGGCATGTGATACGATAGTTGTATTAGGAATGGAGGAGCAGTTCACAGGGTACTTGTACGTGGACGTTGCAAGCGGAACCGAATGCAGGGTAATTATGTTTGTACGGTGAGTGTGGTTGAGGCACGCATGCATGTACTTATATTTGTCCCATGTACGACATGTCTGCTGAAATTGAGTCACCCACTGTTCAACGAAAGTGAACTATAAGAAGATGCCAAATCAGACTCAGGGTGGTTCTTGAGAAACCTCCTGTACGAATGTCTAGCTACATTGCCCCTACAAAGCATACACAGAAAGACTGGCACACGCACTGTCGCACATAAGCAATCCAAGTGTGTATATGCAACTCGTTTGTTTATACAGTCTTCTACAAGGCACATATTTCTAGAGGCTGAAAGCACCGTAAATAGCAGTTTTTTTTTCATAATTTCGTATTTTTTACCAACATAATTCACCAAACCTGTGGTAAAACAGTAAATGAAGTATAATGCTTTTGCGGTTGGACTGGCTGCTCGTCATTGCAGTGGATGTGGATGGTGCGTGGGTTGCGGGTGCCGTGGGGGAGGGGGGGTTTGAGGGGGGGGCAGGGCCAGGGTGTCCGCATGACTGTGAGACATGCCAGCCCCCCCCTCACCCCTCCCCCCTCGCCCCCCACAACCCCTCAGCTATGAATGAACGCAGTTGTTTATAAACAGACACAAGCCGCGAGGGTATAAGCAATTTACAATGTTATAGTCGGTCCACGTACAACATAAGCAACCCCGCAATTCCTTATTTCGAAACAACCCCTGTTTCGAAACACCGGGCTTGCCCTCTCACGAAGAACCAACAAATCAAAAACATACAGTGATACTGACGCCAATCCTATATAATGATACTGATCCCCTGGGCCCAACGGAGCATTGGACGCTTGGTGGCTGTTTCAGGTTGGTGGGACCCCAGGGGCGGCACTAAGACGGGTCTCTCCCCGTCGACGAGCACCCACCTGCCTGCCACCTTGCCCCCTCCGTGGGGTGACAGTGCCATCCCCCACCCATCTCCTCCATCCATCCTCCATTCCGCCTTGCCTGCCTCGTCTCTCCTCTTCTCTTACCCTCGCCTCGTCGTCCTGGTCCTGGCTCTGGCTTCCTTTGGGTTCCTTCTGCCTCTCGCGGTTGCCTTGAGGGTTGCTCTATCTCCGGTTTCTCTCCCTGTCCTGCTTCTCTTTTCATGCCCCCTCCTTGCCCTCGTCCTCCCCATCTGCAGGCCCGGATCGGTCCTCCTTCAACCCGAGTTGTGCTCACCTGTTTCTCCTCTGTTCGGTACAGCTCCTCACCTACTTGACTTCCTCTCTCTCATCTCTCCCCTGATCGCCCGCCGGGAGGCGGTGGCCGGTCTCATGCTTTTTTCGCCTTGCATTTCAGCTGCCTTGCCGTCGGCAGTCTCTCTGATCCAGCATCTCTCTGGTGCGAAGCTCGCACCAATTTACATCGCACGCTTTGCCTTCCCTGTCCTCGCCTTGCCGT